>JBBBDQ010001143.1:1400000-1452500 GCA_037127315.1 Ascarosepion bandense
TATATATATATATATATATATATCGTACTGTGTAAAAGTATTAGAACAAGAACTATTTTATCTTTTATGAGGCATATTAAGAGAAAATAAACAATTTAATTAAAGTAATTTTATTTGATTTATTCAACAAATACTTTAATAAGAAAAAAACTTGTAGCAAATAGATTTAATATTTAGTATAATAGCCTTTTGCTTTGATCACAGCCTTCATTCTCTCTCACTCATTGACAACACAAGCTTCTTAAATGTATCTAATGGTACCTCCTGCCAAGCAGCTTGTATTTGTTGCCAAAGTGTGTCTCGCGAAGTAACATTAGATTTATCATTTCTTTATCCAAAATATCCCATAGATTTTCAATAGGATTGAGATCAGGGTTTTGTGGGAGCCAATTCAAATTCAGAAGCCTTCCTTCCTCTTCCTGTTTAGTTAATTCTTACAATGGTTTGGTTTATCATCCTGTACTTGAATTTCAGTGAGGTTTCGCGGGCATTCTGGAAAATGAAAAGGAAGGGCTGGATCCTGAAATTAGCTGGAATTTAATAGGTTCAGCCTGTATTTCGAGGGATTTTCGTGATAGATGCTGTCTATGTTTACTGGAAAAAATTTCAATCTTAAAATACCTCCAGCAACACGGGCTACTGAATCTTAGGAGGCAATTCATCAGTAAGTGCCGCCACAAGGCAAATTCTTTGAATACTTAAATTTAGAATTTAAATCCCCGTTGACTAGATGTTAGAATATAAATTAAAAGGATTCAATTTAAGTTTTAATCTTAATTTTACCTTAACGTTTACCTTAAAAAGTATTTTAACCCCCCTACTTTCCTATCCCAACCTCCTTTAATTGCTTATCTTTAGAAAATATGGATTCTTTTACTAAACCCTTTTTCCTTAGTTAACACATATATGTATATATATATATAGTTTTTTCTCTAATAATTTTGAAACTGATAACTTCCTGTAATTGCCATTTAGCTCGCATCTACCTAAAAGGTTTAATTAAATAAACTTATAAAATTTTTTTTAAATCTTATATTGAAATCCATTCCTTCCCACTAAATACACCTCTTCAAACAGCTCAAAATCTTAATCTTAAAAATGTAATTTCACTCATTTAATTGTCTATCTTTATAAAATATGAACTCCTTTACCAAATCCCTCTTTTCCTTTGTTAACATGAACACATGTATATATATATATATATATATATATATATATATGTATGTATGTATGTGTGTGTGTGTGTGTGTATTGAATTATTTTGAAAATTATTTTTACCGATACTCGTATTTAAGTAGATATTCTGTTTTTAATTAAACAGTATTTTATATTTATATCTACCGCCCTGATTATTTACGATAAATTTTTTATTATGAAAACGTTTGCTATCCATCAGGATTCGAACCTGCGACCCCTACTTATATAGGAGAAGCTACCATCTGTCTGTATGTCCTTTATACAACTCCACAATTTTTATCCGATTCTCACCAAAATTTACACAAATATTCTTTAGGCTGAGTGTGAGCTCCAGAACCATGGATTAGTTTTAAAGCTTTCATTACAACCCGAGCAACGCTGGGCTATACTGCTAGTATATATATATATATATATATATATATATATATATATATATATATATATATATATATATATATATTGTAAATAATAAATAAATCTAACTTAAGGTAAATTTAAATTTCTATAAATACTTACAAAAGATAATTGTTACGGAAATATATATTAATGTACCTGAAAATAACGATTTCAGGTCTCCATATAAACATCTGAACGGTATATAAATTTCTTCAACATTCATTTTTCTGTATTATTTTTACTATTTCTCCAATAATAGTAAAGGTTGTATTTATCCCTTTTCAGAGAATGTTCTGTGAATGTTGGTTTTTATTAGTATAATTACGTTTAAACTATTTATTTGATTATTCCTCTGTCTCTACTACAAATATATTCACGCCTTCTGCACTGACGAGCTTAGCTTCTTAGTGCCCTATTTACATGAATACGCTGGATCAACTAGACTGGAAAAACGTTCCCACCCTTTTACCGTCAAAACAGTCAAATCTAACCTCCTCGTTTACTCTAATAGTTTCTTTTCCCTCATTTACCGTTTGTGGAACTCCTTTCAGTATACTAGCAGTATTGCATTGCTTGGGGTAAAAAGATTATAAAAAATATATATGTGGAGGTTGTAGGTAATTTGATTTAGTTGGTGTCCATGATAACTGTTTTTGGTAAGATGAGACATTATCAATTTATTTATATCGATCTAATCTTAAGTTTAAAACTTCTTGATTTTGAATTATGAAGTAGAAATCGGAATCTGTTTAGACCCTTATCTTTTGTCTTGTCTTTTATTTTTATCATTATAAATTTATATCATTATATATTTATAAATTTATATCATTATATATTTATAAATTTATATCATTATATATTTATCATTTTGTCTTTTATTTTTATCATTATTAACTAATAACAATTTTATTTTCGTCTTTATCAACGGCTTACCATTTATTTTGATTACTACAAACTGATCACGATTTATTTTGATGATTATCAGTTTTCTTACGGTTTATTTTACTTACTACCAGTCCTTTAATTTTTAGTTTATTATCAATTGCTTAACCTTTATTTTGAGGGCACCTCAAAGTGGTATAATAGATACCAAGATTGTCTCGCGAGAATCATTATAAATGAGTAATGAGTTCGATGCTCACTGGGTGTCCCATACATTCGGCCTTGTGCCACATATTTTTTTGCTGCATTTAGAAAATTACGTTACACTTTATTTTGAACATTATTAGTTGCTTACACTTTATTTTGAACATTATCAGCGTCTAATCATTTCTTCTCATAATTATCAACTGACTAAGGTTTATTTTGATAATTATCAAAGTTTTATAGGTTATTTGCTTCATTAGCACTGCTTACCATATCAACAAAAAAGAAAAACAGTACTCCATCACACCGCTGGAGTCAGTTCTTGACAGTTATTTGCCTTTCGTTAAAACTATTCTGCAATCTGGTTTTATGGATCATGCCTCGCAGAGACAGCCATGACATTTCGTCAGGATATTTACATTTATTTACGCTAAATACCCATAGAAATACCCATAGGATGTTCGTTGTGGTACAGTGGATATCGGCTCGGAACGAGAAACCGGCGAGCCGAGTTCGAATTCCAGTTGAATCCATTGTATTCACTTGCGCGCAAATACCCTTGGGAAAGGTATTAATCCGTCTCTTCCTTCCAGTTATGGGTTAAATAGCAGGACAGATTGGGTTCTATAGCCTTGGTCGGCAACCAGTCTACCGCAGAAAGCAATGGCAACCTACTGCGGGATAATCTTCTGCCCAGTCAGTCATGTCTCTTTCGAGACATGATCGCCCAAGCGTGTATCACGTATGGCACTTAGCTAACTAACCCATAGAAAAGGCATTAATCTATATCTTCTGCCTCTCTCCCGTACACATGTTGAATCACAGGACAAACGGAGCCCTCTAGTCTTGTTTTGCAACCAGTCTACCGCAGAAAGAAATGGCAGTCAACTTCGGGAAATCCTTGGCAAAATCTTCAGGTATCGAAAGGAGTTACATAATAATATACATTGGTCAAGAGCTAATTGCGGGCACTACTATAACAGGAAAAATCAATAAAAGAAATATTTATTCTCTTATTCGAATTTTCCCTATCATGGACATTATGATATCTGTAATAAAATAACACCGTATTTCACGGACGAAAAAAATGATTAAAACAGAAAAGAAATGAGAAACATAATTTGTTCTCAGACAGACTTTTATAAAACTAAAACATACAAAAAACAATATATATATATATATATATATATATATATTAGGACAAATATTTCTCTACCACGTATCGAGCATTGTTAAAAAGTAAATGCAACGAACTGTGGAGTCCTATTTCATTAGGTCTCACTAACCATAATATATATATATACGCACACACACACACACACACACACACACACACACACACACACACATATATATATATATATATATATATATATATATATATTAGTCATCCACATACAAGCCTGTTTAACTTCTTTATTAACTTCAATTTAGTTATGTTGAGCGAGGTTCAAACCCGGTTAGCTAGTCTGTTTTTCAATATTATATTTTAAATATTGTTATTATATATATATATATATTTTAACCATATCACCTCAAGCAAGGCGAAAACGCCACTGATGCGCAGACATATTCCTCGAACGGGAAACAGCAAGTTTTGGGTTTTATCTAATTGATGCCTGTGATCTGTAGTCTATTTCTGTATCTAGGAAAAATATATTTCAAAAGGGAAACAGCAGCATGCATTGTAATCTGTAGAGGAAGGAAATGTAGCCTCTGCTTAGGCCATGTGGTGTCCGGTCTAAAGAAAGCAACTTTAGTGTGTAGTTGAAAACAAACTAAATTTGACTGCCAAAATCGTCACTTTACGAAGTGACGTCATTAAGCGGTCGTCACGTGACCTATCTCCAATAAAGGAAGATAACCGCACTTTTTATCCCTAGAGAGACATTATCGGCCTAGTGTTTATAACATATGGTACTTGACTTAAGATTCCGTGAAACATGTTTCGATCAGACATAAAGTTCAAAACATATAAGTCTGTGGTGATATCGACCGAGCAAAAGCTATGGACTGGATGTTTACACTGGATGTTTACACTCTCACGACCAAAAAGAAAATGACCAAAACTCGTCGGTGCACATCCGGCTTCGCGCAGATGTTCCGGATATATCCTAATAATTAATTAAATATTAAATTCCAGTGTGCCAGCCTACGCGAATTTTATTTATCGGCCAATGGGAAGCCCAGAATCAAATACAAGTATGAATTCCCAAATGATCTGCGATCCAAAAAGTCGAAATAAAAAGCCGATGCAGAAAGCATCACCAGACAGACAGACCTAGACAGACACACACGGATTGACTCGAGAGAGACGTGTGTAATTAGTATCTCCCTTGACCAAGTCAAGCGGCTTACTATGCTCGCCTCTCTTCTCTATCTTTTCCTTCTTCGCCGTTTCAAAACTACTTACTGAACAAAGGAGCGGATACATCAAAAACATTCCTTACTTACAAAACTCCCACATTCCTAAGTATTAATTCTCTTTTCAGCATTTGTTGCCTTGAACATTTTAACGTCCGTTGGACATATATTTAAAGGATTATTTTAATTGTAAAAACCTTAAGTGATATGTGTATATATAAAATGTTATTTCAGAACTCAGTTTACTTTTCTTGGTTTATAACATTTCTTTATGACTTATAGTAGGCCAAATTCCGTTAATCTTCGACAATCTACAACTACCCTTCAGAAGAACGAACCCCCACTATATGTCTATATTCATCACTAAAATTTAAATGTGGGAAATGAGGTTACCATATGCGGCTTCGATCGAATAAATCGTTAGCTGATTTTATATTTTTTTATATATTTATTTGAATTTTTTCTTTAGATTAATCCAATTGTCTTGGTTAGATACGCGCGTGCACAGGTTTTGACCCATTGGTTATTATAACAAATAATTATGCAGTTTTATTTTATTGAACTAAGGTAAATTAGCAGGATGCTTCATCAGAATTGTCTGTGAAACTTTAGGATTCGAAAAAAAGATATTGCGTTTTCGTAGGTATCATACAAAAGACGATACAATACTTTATACAGTTTGAAAATGAAAAAAAAAGCATTTGCATTATTTGGACTATTGTCATTCATCTGTATTGCCATTTGTACGATGCTTCGGTTGTTGTACGCTCCGACCTTCTTCAGTTGCTAGGAATTTCTGAACTAAACGCTTTATTACAATCACTGGAGTATATCATCCTCATTCCTTGCGTAGTAAGTCATAAGTTATCTCTCTCTAACATTTCAAGTTATTAGTTCACCGCTGTTGTAGCCTGGTATTGAACTCACAACTCTTCGGGTCACAGGAACTAACTAACGTCTATATCCACTGGGCCATGTGTCCTTAAGGACAACAACTGAATTTTTGGGACTTTTTGATGGTTTTCTCTAGTATTTTTTAGTGGTAATGGTTTTCACTATAATTTTTTCTAGCAGAGCTCATATTGCAATTTTTGACACTAATTATTTTCTCTGGCACTCCGTATTACTGGTTCCCATATTGATGAGGATAGTAGTCCGAATAATGTAAATACTGTAAATACTACGTCATCTTAGAAATGAAAGCTTTCAGGGTATAAAATCATGACACTCTGAAAATTCTAAAATAGGAATTATTCCAACTTTTTCTTATCAGTGTAAGCCGTCTTGGCTGTTATAGTGGAACATCCTGCCATCCGCGAGAATAGAATGCTCTACTTTATAAAAGACGGTAACGAGCGGTACGAATGAAAATGAAGTCTTAGGCAAAGGTATTCACTATTCGATAGGCGATTCCGCGCCAACCCACGACTTGCCTATATGTGCATTATTGTTAATTTTACCTTAGTACAATAAATCTGTATTTCTTATTCCTGGTGTGGAGTTCCATTCTTCAACTGATCATTTTATACTGTATTCCTTTTCGGGATATATCATTGGCGAATCATTGCAGTTGAGTATGTTCATGGTTTTTAAACTAAAAATATGACTAACAATTCTGGCAAAACAAAGACGAAGGTTACGCTTTTGAAGGGAAGAATAACTAAACAAACTATAGCCAGATTGGATTTCCAGAAACGTTTGCTAGTCCTGGAAATATTTTAAGAGCGAAAAAAAAACGGAATGCCTGAAAAAAAAATAGACAAGGGAGATAATAGAATGATTGCGAGAGTCCCGATAGAACAACTCAAAATTAGCAACTAAAATAGGATTGGTCTGATTCGATTGTTTACTGGCATATCAGCACTTTATGGGTCATCTAATGCAGAAATTTAATTTTATTGGGAGAATTTATTGGATTTGTTGATTAAAAGCATATCAACATTTTATAGATCATTTAATCCCGAAATTAATTTTCTTGGGAGCTTTTACTTGATTTGTTGTTAAACGGCATTTCAACACTTTATAGATTATCTAATGTCGAAATCTAATTTTATTTGGAGATTTATTTGATATGTTGTTTAATAGTAAATCAACACTTTCTGGGGAATGTAAGATCGGAATTTAATTTTATTGGGAGATTTAGTTTGATTTGTTATTTAACTGCATATGTCTTAAAATTGTTTCAACCCAAGTAAGGCAGTAGTGTCACTCATGCGCAGAGGGTTACATAAGGGAAGAGCGAAAGGTTATGTTTATATATAATGGGTAAGAGAAGGATGAGAATACTACTGTGAAGAGAGTTACGTGAGAGTAAAGTGAGAGGAGCAAGATTCAGGGTGTGTCAGGAAAAGTATAAGAAATGATGAAAGTCAAGGAGATAAGAGATGGAAAAGGATGTTGCATTTAAATCCTTGGAGATTATAGCCATCAGGAAAGCAAGTATACGGAAGGGAATCCTACGAACGGAAATTCCGCGAAAAGAAATTGATTTGAAAGAAGAAGGGATTACATTTAACTATTTTAACTGTAAAAGGGTGGGACCGACACTTTATGGTTAATTTACTGCAGGAATTTAGTAGTCATGGGAGCCTTTATTTGCTTAGTTTCTTAATGGCATATCAACATCTTATGGGCTATTTATTGCCGTAAATTAATTCTCTTGTGAGCTTTTATTTGACTTGCTATTTTTTAATCATTTCACTCCAAGCAAGGTGGTAGCGCCACTGATGAGCAGGGGGCAACATAAAAGTTTAGGCAGGTGGTGAGTAAAGAGAAAGACGAACCAGCTACATGGGGTGTCAGAAAAAGGGCAAGAGAAGAGTGTGAACACAGGAGTGAAGACAGTTGAGAAGGTAAAAAGAAAGAAAAAGAACAATACACAGGTGGTGATGTAGAAAGGACTGGAGTCAAATGGATAAGAGATGGGCATTGACATTGCATTTAAATTCCTGGAGGTTATAGCCGTCAGGAAAGCAAGTATATGGAAAGGAATTCTATAGGCGGGAAGTGCGAGAAAAGAAGCTGAGGAGTAGAATTGTCGGCTGCATTTGGTTGATCTAAATGTTAATGGGTGGGACCTTGTTGCCATTCTGATTGCACGAGTAAATTCTTGTGGCGGTACACCATTGACCTAATTTCATCGGAACATAAGCCATGAAAGTATATGTAGAAGAGACAGAGGGAAGCCACATCCCACCGGAGAGAAAGTGACTAAAGTCAAAGTGCCAGGTCGGGACTAATTACATTACAGATTCTCCTTTGGAACTTGTTGAGAACACTAAGATGAAAAGCAGAGGCGCCTGACCAGATATCACAACAGTATTCTTTGCACGGTTAATTTGTATATGTGCAAAATGGATTCAGGCGGAAAAAAAAAACTTTCTACCCGACACAGTTAACCAACCTTCCTAGCAGTGGATTTAGCTATTGACTCAATGTAATGATTCCACCTGAGGTCGGAAGATAGGGTAAGGCCGAGAAGACGTAGTATATTGCTTTCAGAGTGACTCGCTTGGTCCATGTTTATGGAGGATAGAAGAGATTGCCTGTGATGGTTGATAAATAGCAGTTTCGTTTCAGAAGCATTGGAATTTACAAGCCACTTCTTTCCTCAGCCAACCATTGAGTGTAGATCCCTTTCCAGATCAGCGGTGAGGTTATTTTTGTCCGCCCCGCCTGATTTCTTACGGATGCGGGAGTAAATTGTGGTGACATTTGCGTAGATGCCTACTTGGAATTTGATCACAACTGGGATATCATTTATGAAGATTTGAAAGAGCGTCGGGGGACACCAGCGTTCGTGCGGGAGGATGTGGAGGCATGCCTATTCATTACGACCTTCATTATATGGTTAGATATGAAAGATTGGATTAGATCAAACAAGCGTCCGGTGATACCATAACCCTCTAGAAATTAAATACTAGCACTAAATGACCGATAAGGTGCTGATATGCCGTATAAAATCAAATTAAATAAAAGCCCAAATTAAAAAGTAAATTTCGTACCCGCATCCGACTTCCCTCTTAGAAGTGAGTCTCAACTGAAAGATGTTTATATAACTCCGTCTCTGGTATTTAAGATAATATCAATTCTTTATTTTCTTGGGTGCTTGTGATCGATTTCTTGTTAAACAGCATATCGACACATTATGGGTTATTTATTACCAAAATTTAAATTTTGTGGGGAGCTTTTATTTACTTTGTTTTTAACGGGATATCATATATCTGTCAGTTAATGCCGCAATTTAATTTTCTTGGGAGTTTTTTTTTGTTTGTTGTTTAACAGCATATAAACAACTTAAGTATCATTTAAGGACCAAAATTAATTTCCTTAGGAGCTTTTATTTGATTTGTTATTTAACGGTATATAAACACCTTATGTATCATTTAAGAACCAAAATTAATTTCCTTAGGAGCTTTTATTTGATTTGTTATTTAACGGTATATAAACACCTTATGTATCATTTAAGGACCAAAATTAATTTCCTTAAGAGCTTTTATTTGATTTGTTATTTAACGGTAATAAACACCTTATGTAGCATTTAAGGACCGAAATTAATTTTCTTAGAAGCTTTTCTTTGATTTGTTGTTTAACAGTATACAAACACCTTATGTACCATTTAAGGACCGAAATTAAATTTCTTTGGAGCTTTTCTTTGATTTGTTATTTAATGTCATATGTGTAAATTTTGGCAGTAAATGACACCTTATGTGTCATTTACTGCCAAAATTAATTTTTTAAAATTTGAAATAGTAAAAATAAGATACGTATTATTTTGCTTTCACAATTGAATACGTAGTAGATGATACTCGATTTTGTGCATATTCTTCTTTGTGGGGACATACATAAATAGAGTTGGGTGTATGTGTGTTTTATATTGTAGCTTTTTAAAGTTATATCTTGGAATACAATTTAGTTTATTTAAGAAATTGCAGGATTATGTCTATAAAATTCGTACATTTTAAAATTGAAATTGTATTTAAGTTTCTACATCACCTCCATTAGGAGGTATACAAAGGGTAATACAATTTTGCAGTTCATATTTTTTTAATTATCTAAAAAATGTGGCAAAATTTCTGGTAAAGAATTATTCAATAACTATACTAAAACTAGGTATATTAAACATTATTATTTTTTACAGATTATTTCTATCCCAAATGCAAATAAAGTTAGACATTTTTTAAAGTGCACACTGACTTGATGTATACCCTGTATTTTAATATCATATAAGAATTTTTTCATATTGGTTGTTTGGTTGATTTTGTTTGATATATCAACATCTCTTTGGGTTTGTTAATGATGAAATATAAAAAGTTTGAACAATTTTATGACTTGAATTTTATAAGCAACTGTGCGCATTCCACTACAAATACAATGTATTGTTGAATATTTTGCTATCTTATAAGTATGTTTTCATATAGAAAAATATATTACTTTATTTAACAATAACGTGTATTTTTATACTTTAATACTGTTTTGTTTTTTTATAGAGTGGTCATTATTTGTCCATGGCTGGAAACCTAATTGGTACTAACGATCGGATAATGGTGAATATGGGAGCAATAGCAAACTAAGAAGTGGTTCCACACTTCTCAAAACCTCTAATCTCTCGATCAGAGACCATGCAGCCCAGTGTAGTTCTTTGTCATGCGCAGGACTAGACAAACAATGGTTGGTTAAAGTCATCGCAGTGAGGCTTCGTGAAAAACATCTAACACTTGAAGCTAGAAAGGGAGAAACATGATTTTTACTCTTGAATGAGAAATAGTCATGTTCTAATGTAAGAGATTATGTAAAAAGTCCATTGGGAGAAACAGAAAATGCAAGATATACGATATTTTGCAAGATAAAAAGTCATAATAATATGCAAATATCTAAATAGGAATTTTTGAATCGTGTTAACAAGTGTGTAAGTTCTCTTGTCAATCATGGACGTTGAACGTTTTGAATTGTGGCACTAAAATCATGATTAAAATTCATGTTGAGAGACGAAAAATTTAATTTGAAAGAGAAACTGACCGAACAAAGCGAGTAACAATTTCTATAAAAAAGACATCAAAAAATAATTAGTTACCTCCTTACTTTCTGTAATAATAACTATCACTTTCTGCAATATTTTAGCTTAATAAAAAGAGATGAAATGTGCTTTAAACGAGTGAGCCCATGCCGTCTAAAAGGACAGCAACATATATATCGATGTAACTAATAGTGATTACCTTACATCAAGACATAAAAGAAAAAAAAATTATTACAGCTCAGCAGTACGGTTTGAAATTCGATTGCTTGTAGGTAGGATTGAAAGCCGACCAAATTGACATCAGTCGGCGATTCTACGACTAAGCAATGGGCGCTGGTAGGATGAAGGTAGATTTCAGCATGTTATATGTACGATGTAAACACACGCGAGTTGTTGAGAGAGTACGAATTCATTACTGAATGAACGATGCGTAAATAGCGGTGAGTACATATTGTTGTTAAAACCAACCATTTCTCCATAGTGCTCGATCGCCTGGCGAGAGCGCAAAATCACACACAAACACACACACATTATATATATATCCCCCACTTATACAAATCTACCATCCGCCCGTGTTTTGAATACTGTTGCCACATCTGGTCTGGTGCCCCTGCTATTCTCCTCGGGCTTCTTGACAAAATACAGCGAAGAATCTGTAATGTGACTGATACCGACTTAGCTGACCGCCTGCAGTCACTCTCTCACCGGCGTGACGTGGCTTCCCTGTGCCTCTTCTATAAATACTTTCATGGCTTCTGCTCTAATGAACTTAAATCACTGGGGCCCCCTAGGTGTGAGTTTGCATGAGATACTAGATTGGCAACTAGGTCCCACCCTTTTAGAGTGAAACCGATTAAATGTAATCGCAATTTCTACTCCAACAGCTTTTTTTTCTCGCGCTTCCCGCCGGTGGAATTCCCTTCCGCATGCTTGCTTCCCCGACGGCTATAACTTCCAGGAGTTTAAATGTAAGGTCAATAGACACCTCCTAACACACTAACCCTCCCATTCTCCCCAACTCTCCCCCTATGTACATCCTAAGTCGTCTATCGCCCTGTGTAACCCCCTTGCGCTATAGTGGCAGTGGAATGCCTTGCTTGGGGTGACATGATTAAAATATATATATATATATATATATATATATGCTCACTACTTTAAAAAAAAGGAATTTTTTAGCATTTTTAGAGCTCTTTCGTCCAACATCTCATCAGTAGAAAATCGTTGGAATCACAAATTAAACGAAAAACAGCAACGACAATGAAGAACAAAAAAGGGGGATCGCTAAAATAAATATACATATAAATATATATATTTATAATGAGGTGAGAAGAAATCGTGTGTAAATAATTATCGAGGGACAGTTAAAATAAAATATCCTCCAACAAATAAAGAGACTTAACAAAATCCTTCTGTTGGTAAGGAAAAGGCTTTCGTAAAAATATGCAAACTGATTCCAAAATCGCTGTTTCGACGGTGACTCATTAACCGTCGATATGGGCGAAACCTCCCGTCAAAAAGGACTCATATTACTTCCTGCAAATGCGGGAAAAATTAAGGATTACATCGAAACGAAATGGTGGTAATATTAGAAGTGTTGAATATAGTTGCAACGAAGACATTCTCCCTGCTGACTTCGGATGTAAAAACCCAAAGGTTTATTGGTGTCAGCAGGGAGAGTATGGAAGAAGCCTTAAAGACTTTGAATATCGTTCCAAGTGTCTTGGAAAGAACGCCTCGTGCCATAAAATCGGAAACTAAGAATTTGGCCGGAAGTACACTCACGGCAAAAGGGATACGGATGCCAATCGAGTACCTGGGTACTCGAAAGACTAGAATTATAATTCAGGGTGTGCCTGTCGAAATATCCTGCAACCATGTGGGGACGTTTTTTGTACGGTATGGACCTGTGGAGGATGCAACCCGAGTGACAAGTAAGGCCGGTGTAAGGCCGGTGTTCCTACGGAGGAAATGTGTCAACGTGTTGGTAGATTGGCAAAATTTACTAAATGTCTCCTACATAGTATAATGCCTGGGTAGAAAACTGCTTGTCGTGGTGGAGGGGTGGTAACCATACTGTTGGACATGCGGAGCGGCGGGGGACATGTACAAAGTGTGCCCCGGTAGAAAACTTGACGGAGAGAAAGTGCCACCGGAAACACCGCCGGCGGCAAAAACACCGGTAGCTGAAATGAAAAAGCCGCCGAGAAGGACCGAACTAAAGATTGGACGGAAGTAGTTAGGAGAGGGAAGAAGGTCGTTTTCCCCTCCTCCTCAACCGGAGAAACTTCCGTTCCCAGTCAAGAAAAAAACTCCAGAAAGATGCAAAACAACAACAGCAGTAACAATAACAGAAACAGCAGCAAAAACAACAGCAACAAGAGCAACAGCAGCAGCAACAAGAGATGGAATGCGAGGAGATGCCTCCCCCGCGTTCTTTAACTCTTAAAAGAGGGAGAGAGGAGGAGGACGAGGTAAAAGAAGGGCAAGAAAGAAGTGTAGGAACGCGGCAGAGCGGAGCGGGTCATGGTCACCCCAAAGACACAATCCGAACCAACATCACCCCTGAAAATGGACCATACAAAGAGGACTAAGTCAATCTGCCTCCCCCGGCAGATTTGTTTTATCTCCTTCCATTACTTCTTCCCCTTCAACTTCCTCCCAACCAGAAGCACTCTCTCCACAAGTAGATAAGTCTTCTTCGATAATCGATAAACCCTCCTCCAAAAAAGATACAGAAGAAAAAAGAAGAAAACAGAAAAACCTTTCAGAAATATAAATAGCTGTAGAATAGACAGATCGGTCTTAGAGAGGGATCTCTCTTCCCAGAATAGGAAGGCCGTTATTTAAAGCAAACATGATTGATGGTAAGTCAATCGAGGACGCTGCAAATTTCCTAGAGGTCCCCGAGGTATTTACATTAATTAGAAATACCGGAGATAACTTAAAAGTCTAGGATTTCGTGCAGGGCGCCGTCGAGGCATTTCCCTCTTATAAAATGGCCAAAACGGGCACAAAATATTTACAAAGACTTTCACATTTTTGTGTTGGGAGGCTCCCTATCGTCCTCCATTCTTCTTTCTCTAGGGAGATTAAACTAACATTCTTTACGTTGGATAGTGGATCTGGAAGCCCGGGACAAGACGTCGGGGTCTCTAATGCCATTAATTTTCGCTTCGAATGTGACTAGAGTAATCTTTTCTTTTACTATTTTCAGACTTAAAAGATGCCAATTAAGTTAGCCAGTTTGAATGCCAGGGGACTGAGGTATCGGTGTAAAGCTACCCGCCTGTTTCAGGACTTCTTGTCCTTCGGTGTAGATGTAGCCGCGATCTAAGAGACTCACTTTGTTTGCAACGTCGATGCCTGTGTGCTGTCTTTCTCGTCTATTTAGCATATGGGTTCGATCGGCCAGAGGAGTTTCTTTGCTGGTCAAGCGCACCGTGGACGCAAAGGTAGACCTTGTTCATGTCGGTGCCGAGGGCCGGTTGATCGTGGCTGATATTACAGTGAAAAGCAATTCGTTTCGACTGATTGCGGTTTATGCGCCCAATGATCAGGAGGAGAGTGTCTCGTTTTTTTTTGTTTTGTTTTTTTTTTTGCGGTTGGGGTACGTCCTGGTGGATTCAACGCGACTCGTCTTATTGGGGGACTTGAATGCCATCCTGGAATCCAACGGGGATAGAGGGCGGGGAGCTGTCGGGAAGGTGCGTGATCGCAGCTTGGTTGATCTGATCGGCGAGTTCGGTCTCGTCGATAGATACCGGATCGATGAACAGGGGTAAGATGTGGACGTGTGCGAGTAGTTGATCTTCTACCCAGGTAGTTAGCCACTTGGATAGAATGTTAGTCAGAGAAGCCGATATAGATCTTTTAGATTGTCCTACGTTACACTTGTTAGGCTACTCGGACCACAAACTTGTTTGTGCCCTGGTAGATTAAAAAAATAGGCCTAGAATAGCTAGTTACTGCAAGTTCAACGTGTCTTTACTGAACAGCCTGGACTTCCGGCCCCAGCTAATTAATGTAGTGCAGCGGGCGTTAACTGGGGGAGTCATTGGGAATAAGTGGTCGGAGAATCTTAAGAATAGGATTTGGTCTTTCACCACTGAATATAGCCAACGGCTTAAACTAGATAAAGCTAAGAAGGTGAAGTTTCGTCCAGGCGGAGGCTGGTGGGTATCCCCGAGAGATAGCCTTAACTAAGGAGGCTCTGGAGTATTCGACTAGCGAGCGTTACATGGGTCATGTAATTAGACATAGGTTAAGCAAGATGTCTTCCGAAGCTGTGAACATGGACACAAAACTGCGCAAGGAAGAGATCCGTCGAGGCGGCGATCGGTACATTCCAGAGTTACGAAACTCGGGGTGGGGGCATATTCTTCTGTCGATCGACGACATCATGTGTTAGGCGTTTCGGTGGCATTTCAAGATCCTGTTTACAAAGAAGCCTGGTCTCCGTGACGAGGAGTTTCGCAGCTATTTGACTGACTTCTCCCGGCTTTTGCCGGCCGATCCAGCTAGCTGCGAGGGAGAGATTACGCGGCTTTGAAGAAGGACGGCAGAGGCAAATCGCCAGATCTGGATGGTTTGCCCTATGAATTGTACTTGAGGCTGTTGCACATCTTTGTCCCGATTTTGACTGCAGTGTTTAACAACTGGTTCCAGCAGGGATCCATCCCCAATCAGTTCACTAGGGTTGTGATCACGCTGTTGAGAAAAGGCAAGAATGTTGGGAGGGAGCTAGAGGGTTACAGGCTCATAACTTTGCTAAACACAGAGTTAAAGATTTTGGCCAAGATCCTGACGAACCGTTTGCAGTTAGTTGCCGAGTCTCTCTTGGGACCTGAGCAGAGTTGTGCTGTAAATGGTCGAACAATTCAGAGCAACCTGCATCTGATCCGCACAATCATAGAGGGTGCAAAAGACGACGAAGGAGCCGCGCTTACTTTATGCTTTGGCGTTGGAGCCTCGGAGTGACATCGAGGTCGTACTGAAGTGGCTCGAACGGTACGAACAAGTCAAAGGGACCAAGATCAACCGCGACAAGTCTTCCGGATTGAGGTTAGGTGCCTGGAAAAGTGCTTCCCTCCTGGGACCCTTCAAATAGACACAAGGCCCTGTCTGCATTCTTGAGTGTGGTTTAGGCTCAACCTCCAGTTGGAAAAAAATTGGTAAGAAGTACTGACAAAGGTCGGCGCGTCGATGGAGATTTGGCGTCAAAGGAATCTGTCCTTAAAGGGTTGGCTGAGGCGTGTGTTACATACGTCTTTCCCATTATCCTTTACCGATTGTCTGTACTTTCAATTTGTAAACTACGTAGGAAGGCGATCGAGAGTTTGATATTCTTCCTTCTGTGGAGAGGATGCAAACATTACGTCGATAAACGTGTCTGTGTCCAACGTCCGTGTCAGGGGGTTTGGGAATGCCGTACTTGATGAGCCCCAAGCTCGATTCAATGGTGGTCCTTCTCAGACGTGCGTTGATGG
The DNA here is from genome assembly GCA_037127315.1 of Ascarosepion bandense. Classification (NCBI taxonomy): domain Eukaryota; kingdom Metazoa; phylum Mollusca; class Cephalopoda; order Sepiida; family Sepiidae; genus Ascarosepion; species Ascarosepion bandense. The sequence goes on from JBBBDQ010001143.1 coordinate 1,416,546, forward strand.
AAGACTCATTGCTAGCGGGGATAGTGAACGACATGTCCCCTAACCTTACTATCACTTCACCATCCCGAGGCGATGCCGTAAGCATCGAGGGCAATCGAGTTTTCTTCTCGAATTTTTGGCAGCCTTGAAGGCAATTCCTCGGTCCAGTGACCTTTCACATGAGAATTTTCTATCGGGGATTAGTGGTGGGTGTCGTGAAGGATCCACTACGCGAAGGGTTCGGTCTGTTGGAGGATAGAGGATGTCGCTTCGTTTTGGTCTTTGGCGCCAGAGGCGAATAACTCAGCAGCTCTGCAAATTTCGATTACCTGGAGATTAGCTCGGAATCGGTTGTCTCTCAATGACATGGCCTTCATATGGGGCCTGGCGGATTCGCCAGATTGTGAAGGATGCAACCTTGGTTTAAAGGAAACGTCTGCGCACGCTTTCTATCATTGTTCGCGGGTTCGCCCTGTATGGGACCGTGTCGGCGAGTTGACTACTTGTATCGCGCCGCGTGAACTCGTGCTCATTGATCGTGCATACACTTGTGACATTATGTCACCCCCGTTCTCTAGGGTAAAGCGGATGGTGTTTCTGTCGCTGCTAGCCACGGCTCGAACGCAACTGGAGAAAGTCTTGCGGGGTAGCCGTCTATTACATCAGGATTTGATCGGATATTTTGAGCATCAGCTCAAAATGAAGATCCGTACTGTTTGGACACGGCTAACTTCGACAGGCTTCAGTAAAACGACTTGATTTTCTTTTTTAGGTTTGCTAGTTACATCGGGGTGGATTCCTTTGGAACCATTCCCTGGTTAAGGTTGTGCTTTCTTGTGTACCTAGTTAATGTTAATGAATGGGTTCCTAGTGTGTACCCGGCTGTTTTTTTTTTGTTATGATCCAAGATTCCCAACCTGCCCTGTTTGTTTTAGTCCCATTTTATCTTGACTGGATCAGTCTTTTATTTTCACATACTATTAATTTTTATCCTTCCCCCACTCCCTAAACGAGTGTGCTACTCGATTTCGCCGTTTGGCGGAATACAGCAGCCACTCTTTTTTGTGGATTGGATGGGTCTTACTAACATTTGTTTATTTTAGTTTGAAAATTATGTTACATTTTAGTTCGTTTTAAGTTATTTTATCCTCTCCCCTCGTTTCATTATCATTAAATCTTTTAAAATATATTTTGTATTATTGTATATATTATTGTATAAATTAGCATTTTTACCTTATGTGTTTGTTGCCCCTTTTTCAGATGCACCTTGTAAATATGTGGTATTGTGGTGTGTGACGGTTCGGAAGATGTTGGACAGGTTCTTGTTGTAAATGTACAAATTGTTAATGAGTGATAGGGTCGTGATAGTGTTAAGCTAGATATAGGATAGTTAGTGAAGACCAACGTGAGTTTTGTTCCCCCTCCCTAATTCGGCCTTGTGCTATAACTAAATGTAATATTCAGTAAATAAATAGCCGATTCCTATAATCAATTAAAGATTTTGGAATCAATCTGCATATTTTTACTGAAGGCTTCTCTTTGCCGGCAGAAAGAGTTTGTTAGGTCTCTTTATTTGTTGGTGAATATTTTATTTTGACTGCCCCTCGATAATTATTTACATTATAAATTATGTTTTAGAACATGTACATTATTTTTGGATGTGCGTTGTGGTCCAGTGGATATCGGCTCGGAACGAGTAACCGGGGAGCCGAGTTCGGATTCCAGTTAAATCCACTGTATTCACTTACGCGCAAATACCCTTGGGAAAGGTATTAATCCGTCTCTTCCTTTCAGTTATGGGTTAAATAACAGGACAGATTGGGTTCTATAGCCTTGGTCGGCAACCAGTATACCGCCGAAAGCAATGGCAACCTACTGCGGGATAATCTTCTGCCCAGTCAGTCATGTCTCTTTCGAGACAAGATCGCCCAAGCGCGTATCACGTATGGCACTTAACTGACTGACATTATTCTTTAATTGGAAACGTTGGGCTCCCAACGTTGAAACAAACATATGATTGTCGAGGACATATATTAAAAAATAATGTACATGTTCTAAAACGTAATATATAATAAATATTCACAGCTCTATACATCATATATCGAGCATTGTTTTATGATCCACGTATACTGTCTTAATATGTATAGGAAAGAATATTAAAAATTTTTAATATTCTTTCCTACACATATTAAGACAGTATACGTGGATCATCACTATGTTATATATATATATATATATATAACGGTTTTTGTTATAATATAGAGGCATCTGTATCATACACGAAACAACATTAACCCAAAATATATTAACTACTTTTCTGGCCTTCAAAGATCATAAAATGTATTGAAAATTCATTTTGATAAACACTCTCAATTTGTGTGTAAATTTACAAAGGCACTTAATTTACCAAGGTGTCCCCAATTTTTGCATGTCAGTGTATTCTCATCTTACGTTTCTAATATTTACAATTTAACCTTTTATTTATTACCATCTCTGTTGACTTTTTCACGATTTTCGAAATCAGGTCTCCATAAATTTGTATCTTTCATAGCAATGACAGATTAGGAAGAAAAACATTATAACTAAATAAACAACCCAACGGTTTGGTGAAAATATATCGTACTTATAAAAACCGATATAGTTGTTAGATCACGAAAAAAAAAAACCCGAATAAAACTCGCAGGAAATGGCGGCGTTTTTTCTTAGCTCGTGTCGTGCCCCCAAAAATATATTGACTAAAAGGCCAAAATCCCTGGTAAAAAATCAGATACTCAAAAGTTCTAGAGTAAGAATATTCACCTCGGAAGAAAACTAACTTAAACCGTTCTGGGCCCCTCAGCGTGGAGTAATGGGTAGCAGACTTGTCTCGCTAGAACCAGTTACAACTGTTTAGTGAGGTCGGTTCTCACTGTGTGTCCTATACTTTCTGCCTTGTGCTACATCAAAGTGGCGCTTAGAATATCAGCTAACTTAAACCGTTGTTGAAGAATAGTCAGTACAGTTGTTTTACTCATGAAAAATGAAAGTAGCCAGTTCGAACCATAAGTACTTTGCTATTTAATGCAAAAAATATACATTCCTCCCAGTTACAAGAGTCTGATTTGACTTTCCTTCCGAAACAGTTTTTCTTTTAATCATTTCACCCCAAGCAAGGCGGAACCGCCACTGTTGTACAGGGGGCTACATAAGAGAGTTAAAGTTTTAGGCAGGAGGAGAGTGAAGACAAAGACTAACCAGCTACAGTGAGTGAAAGAGAAAGAGCAAGAGAAGGATGTGAACACAGGAGTGAAGACGTTTGCGAAGGCAGAGAAAAAGGAAAAGAACAAGATACACTAGGTGATATGGAAAGTGCTGGAGTCAAGTGGATAAAAGATGGGAATTGACATTGCATTTAAATTCCTGGCTGGAGGTTGTAGCCACCAAGAAAGTAAGTTATAGTGGGTGTCAGAGAAAGGGCAAGAGAAGGAGGTGAACACAGGAATGAAGACAGTTGCGAAAGTAGAGAGAAAGAAAAAGAACCACATACACGGGGTAATGAAGAAATGGCTGGAGTTAAGTGGATAAAAGATGGGGATTTGCTTTGCATTTAAATTCCTGAATTATGGGCACTTAATGTATTATGCAAAAAACAAGTAATATTATTAATAATAATAAGAAGAACAATAAATCTACACTTGAAACAAAGTGTAGATTTATTGTTAAAAAAGCTTCTTGCACTTTTTCCGCCAAATATATGTATATATGTACAAGGTACGTAAGTTAATTTCGAACAGATTTATACTTAGATAAATTTGACTCTTAGAAACGGTTTCTATGTGAGGTCTGCATCGCCTACATGCTAGGATCACTTGGTCCTTGTTCATATTGAACATTATTTTGACTATGGAGGCTTTTAGAGATTCTTTAGTGTTATGAGGGTGCTCATTAACTTTTTTATTTTCTACGTTCCATGTACAGTAATCCATTGGAATGAGAACTGGAGAGCGAGGAGGCGAAATATTAGGGGTTATGGGATCTTAGAAATTTTCAGCCATTCCTTCCTGTGTTCTTTGAGACTTGTGCGATAGTGCCGAGTCTTTTTGAAACACATAAGAACTTCTGTTGCGTACATTGTCTATACATGGCTTAACCACTGTTTCCACACCATCTATGTAGGCAGCGGGGTTTATTCTAAGACCTTGTGGAAAATTTAGGAGGTATCGCATGTTTTTTGTAGCTGACAACTCCCAAAACCATTAAAATTGCAGGAAATAATGTTTGCATTAGTTTTGGAATTTTCGAAGTGTCTATACATCTGTCATTTCTTCTGATTATTTTCTGATCTTGGTCAAATTTTTTCTGTCTGAAAAGAACCAAATGACGTCTTTTACTTCTGCAAATTTAAGTTTGTTTAGGATCCTCGTAGATCTGATTAAGAGATTTTCTTTTAATTTTTCTGACATAAAATGATCTTATCTTATGGCATAAGTCTTGTACCCGATGTTTTCGTGGACAGCATCTCGTATTGTTTCTTCATACACATGGCATTTTGTTTTGTAGTCGACGCCATGAATCTTCAGGGATTTCCATCGATAGTCTGCTGTAATTGCCGAATAAATTATGGTGTGTTCTAATGATATCAGTGCGTCTGGGATATTTTGTACATATTCATAATGGCGATACATTTCAATCTTTGGCCTTTAACTCCTGGGGAACTTTGAAGATGATAACTTTATTTCTAATGTGAGCATAGGGTCTGCCATTGATAATTCTGAGAGATAGAAAATATTATATTAAATATGCTTCTATATTGAAATAACAAATAATTTACGCAACTGGTATAAATATTTGCAATCTAATCATCAGCGGGGTTAAGTTTAGGGCCTAAATTTACTAGAGCAATTGTCCTACAGGATTATGTTCAAGTGAATAAAACAGTTCAGTTGTAAATTTAGTAGCTGTGGTTGTACGTTCAATCCCTGGGTTATACTTTTGTAATCAGTAGAAATGGTCGAGTAATAACTGAAGAGTACTAAATAAAATAGAATATTGAGAAACGGAACGAGAACAATCTACCTCTGATTAAATAAAAAGTTCAGAATTACCTGAAGGGGAGCCGATTTCGAATTCCGGTTAAATGCCTTGCAGTGACTTACGTGCAAATACCTTTGGGAAAAGTATTGATCCGTCCCTTCCCTCCAGATATGGGGCACATATAAAAACAGATTGGGTTCTATAGCCTTGTCTGGCAACCAGTCTACCAGAGCCATTAGTGGCAAACTATTTCGGGATAATTAAAGAAAAATGACTACCTAAGCGCTGTGGAGAGCATTCGGGGCACAGTGAAAACAATAATATCACTGTTGGCCATCCACTGCATCCCTGACTGTCTCCGGCATGTTTCGCTTTTGTTGTGCCGTCGGACCCAGATGGAATGAGAAGAGAGAGTGAGGCTGAAGACCATGCATAACTCTTCCTCACATAAATCCAATTAAAGTGCAAGTCATGACTTCTGCCTAGAAGTCGTGGTCTTCCTCGCCTGCGAGGGACAGACATAATATATATACATAATATATATATATATATATATATATATATATATATGTGTGTGTGTGTGTGTGTGTGTGTGTGTGTGTGTGTGTGTGTGTGTGTGACTATTTACGCTCTCACACTCTGATTGAGCACTCTGGAAGAATGGTAGAATTTGAAAAACAGTAGCTACTCTGGCATCTACGCATCGTTCATTCAGCAATCAATTAGAACACTCTCAGCTATAGGTCATGTATAATGATAATATACACGCTAAAAAGTCTGCCTCCTTCTACCGAGAGCATGTAGCTCAGAGGTAGAATCGCCAACTGACGCCAATTCGGTCGGGTTTCAATCCTGGGTAAAAAGCAACCAGCTGTCTAACCGTACTGATGAGATGTGATACAGCGAAACAGATTTGTCTGCGGAATACTATATATATATATATATATATATATAGGAAAAACTACTGAAAAGTTGGAAGATTAAAAATGTATTTTTTTGACAGTATTTATTTATTTCTATTATTATATTTGATATTTCAGACCTTCCTCGGCCTTTCATCAGAAACAAAATTTTGTTTCTGATGAAAGGCCAGGCAAGGCCTGAAATATCAAATATATATATAATAATAGAAATAAATAAATACTGTCAAAAAAATACATTTTTAAACTTACAACTTTTCAGTAGTTTTTCCTATACATCTTAAGACAGTTTACGTGGTTCATCATTATGCTATGTATATATATATATATATATATATATATGTGTGTGTGTGTGTGTGTGTGTGTGTGTGTGTAATCTACTGAGGGTATCGATATAGACAATCGACCTGGAATTTTTTGAAAAGATGTTTAAAAAAAATAATCGAAATGTGGGTAGCCAAGGACGAAATTAATTATTGATTTTGAACATGACATACACCAGAAGCGTTAATGTTGTTTCTATTAATTTTCATTTATTAATGTTAGTAGTAATATTTCTGCTTGAATCATGAATTCCTAAATAAAACTACAGACTGAGCTGAATCATCGGTAAACAGAAGATATCGGAGATAAAAAATATTATTCGCAAAGTTTGAACGATTTTTCTATTATTTCACCGAGCAAGACAATAAAGTCACTAAGACGCAAGAGTTTGTTGCGGGGGCGTTGGAGGAAGTCGACCCCGCAAAGTTAAATTTTGATACGTGTGAACAGCCAAGACAATGAGGAGACAAAGGCAGAAGTAAGAACCAGGGCCGTAGCTGATGCTAAAAAAACACCGGGCACAGAGAAAATTGCCTGGATTCATTAGTTGACAATGTAATGACGTCATCAGTGTCATCCGTTTCCAGAAACTATGATTTTTGCAGATTTTTTCGGCTATTCCAATGGAAATTAGGCACAGAACGTGAACGAAAGCAGGAAATCGGGTTCGGACTTTCTGAGTATAACCAGTCTTTTCTCCAAAAATTAATAAATAAACAAACACATTTTTACTGCGTTCATTCGGATGTTTTCTTCGTTTTTCTTTCTTTCTTTCTTTCTTTCTTTCTTTCTTTCTTTTTGAATTGCTTAGTTTGTTTTCTGACGAAGACATTTTCCCTTGTCCGTATTATCACTATGATTGCACGGATCTGCCCGGACCCGTGCCCGATGTGCCCGGTGGTCAGATACGGCCAATGTAAGAACAATAACAACCTTGGTGTTTATTTATGTAAGGTGGTAGAAGTTGTTGTTCGGATAGGCTTCTGGTTCGGGGAGTAGTTGTCTCTATGGAGTTGCTGCGGCCAGCGTTGGGCCGAGGCAATGCCGAGTCCAAATGGGGCGTTCATAGTGGTAGCTGGTCGGCTGGAGATGCTGGATGAATCGCCTCTCTGGTTGGGACGTGTCCGTCTTCGGGCCCAGGTTGACGTGGCGAGTGAAGCGAGCTCGTATCAGTGAATGGCGCTTGACGAAAGGCGGAGACCCTAATCAAGGCCGAGTCGAGTTAAGGTCGTCGCGGATGCGAGACCGTACCGAGAGGTTATATTACGGCGGCGGAATCCATAAACGAGAAGAAGTAGGGTCGTCGCGGATGTGACTCTGGGTGGCTGATTCGACTGTCGAAACAGGATCAGAGTCAGAAGCTGATTGACCGCCGGAAAGCAGGGTCAATGCCAGAAGCTCAAACAACTCTCCCGAATTTTCAGGCGAAACGAGGCTGGTCATCAGCGAAAGATTTCTGTCAAGTACTCCCAGATCGGTGGGAGTAGAAAAACGCTAAATAATAATTTCTCCCCATATCGTTTGGAGTTTTAGGGAGCGCAGCCTAATTCGATGCATATTTCGACAGTTTTAGGTTCGGACGTATTCGCTAAATTGTTTTGTGTCGCAAGTGCAGTTGGATTTTCTTTACGGCGGGTCTTAAAATACGCCATTGTTTGTAAACGGTCAGAGAATGGCTAATAGCTGCTGCTGCTGCTGCTGCTGCTGCTATAGCTGTTTCTTTTGGGAACGGCTATTTGTAGCCACAAGTTAAATAATAAGAATTCTTTGAAGCAAGATAATGCCGTTGTTAAAAATAAACAAGTAAACAGTATGTAAATAGGAAGAAATATTAAAATCGTTCAAATAGAACCCTTAGTGAAATCTGTGAATGCAAACAATTCAACTGCAGGGTCATACTCGAATACAAGTTAAAATTTTTGCATTCATTTTCGCACAAATAACATTCGGAAAAGTATTAATCCGTCGCTTCTCCATCTGTATGTGCGTTGAAGTGCAGTGGATATCGACTCGGAACTACAAATCGAGTTGCGAACTTCTAATTCCTGTTGAATTCCTTGCAATCATTTTTTTCAATACTCGTGTCCAAGTAAGGCATCTTTCTGCCACTATTCTGCAGGGGTTTACATTAGAAAGAGTGACAGGTTACAGGGGGTGTTAGGATGTGGGTAAGAGAAGGATGAGAATACTGATGAGAGTGGGGTGGATGGAGAAAGGAGCATGAGAGAAAGGATGCAAGTTAGTGAGACAGGAAATGACTATTGACTTTACATTTAAATTCTTGGAGATTGTATCTGTCGGGAAAGTAAGTGAAAAGTGAGAGAAAAGAAGATGATGAAGTAGAATTTGTGTTGACAATTCATCGGTTTCACAGTAAAAGAGTGGGACCTAATTGTAAATCTTGTGGCTCGAGTAAATTCATATATAGGGGGTACCAGTGATCTAAGTTCATCAGAGCAGAAGCCGTGAAAGTTTGGGAAAGTTATTAATCCGTCTCTTCTCTCCAGTTATAGGTTAAATAATAGAACATATTAGGTTCTGTAGCCTTGGCTGGTAACCAGTCTACCAAAGAAAACAATGGAAACCTCCTGCGGGATAATTATCTTCCCAGTCAGTGATGTCACTTTCCAGACATGATCGCCCAAAGCATGTATCACGCATGACACTTAACTGACAGACTGATTTTTCCATCCGTGTATGGGTTATTTTCAGAGTGGTTGTAGGGACAGTAACATAAAACAACCGAATAATCGCATCTTTGGATACACGTAATATATTTACTAATGTTCCCATCCATAAAACAAGTGATATCATAATCCGAGATGTATATATTCATGCTACTCTCCCACCAATCTATATTAAACCCAGTATTTTAAGAAAATATAATTATTAGCATCTACCACTCAACTACATTTTCATGATCCCGTAGGTAACATTTATACTCAAATAGATGATATTGCAATGGGATCTCCTTAAGGTCCCCACTTTTCGAATTATTATATGACACTTTCAGAAAATAAAATACCTAATGACACGAATAAATCTTCTACATATGTAAGATATATAGATGTCATTTTCGGTCTATTTTAAGATATTGATAAAATTACACAACTTAAAAACAAATTTAAAAGACACTCCTTCCTAAATATTATATGGGGACTTAAAATTCATTTCTGGATGTATTTATTGACCACCCAAGCGATTGCTTTAACTAACTGAATAAGAAGTAAAATATAAACAATTTATTTAATTAAAAATAAAACAAAAACATATATATATATATATATATATATATATATATATATATATATATATCCGTGCAAATTCCTTAAAGCAAAACGAAAAATGTATTACTGGGATTTTTCAGACTTTCCCTGATCATATATATGTCGTCACTTGGCGTTGTTTTTCTCTTACAGTCGCATTTACTTCTACGTTTTTGAATGATGGATTTAGTTTGTTTCTTCATTTTAATGAGACATCTGACAGTTGAAAGGCTGACACCAACAATACCCGCCATCTCTTTGTAATATTTACAGCGTTAGTATTGTTGTACGCTTCCTTGGTGTACTGTTCATTACATACAATGGCTGTAGGACAACTAATCGACTGTCGAGACAATAGTCTCGATGTGATAAACATCTGATGCAATAATAGATGAGGCAATATTTTACAAGGCCAAACAAATTTCATCATACACACAAAAAACGATTCATATTAATGCAAACCACAGCAAATTACGTAATCTGAGGAAAAAGAAAAATCAGTACACCCCGTGACTTCAGTCTAAAAATGACCGTAGAGTAAAAAAAAAAAAAAAAAATCTAAAGCTGTTGTTTCAATTAATTTTCACAAGGGTGAGGTTTAGATTTAAGTGATTCTGCTTTTAAATTTGTTGTAATTAAAAAGGAGGTATTACCATTTTTTGCTGACCCTTGTATTCTTGCTTGATTTCACATTCGATTATAGCGACCCAGTCAAATTGATATTTGCGTATTCAGAGCCAGATGACATCAAACAATACAAAATATACAAAAAGAATATTTGTGAATTTTAAAATAAGCATACGGAAAACTTGAAATTAAAATTAACAAAGGAATTTCAACTGGAAATTCGAGATGAGAAAATAATTATTTTAAAAGAAAATGTTCATTTGAGAGCATGAAGTTTCTGCAACTAATTGATTAAACAACGTAAGAATAGAATAAAGGCATGAATTTGAAAAAATCGATACGTGAAATCGCTGAGAACAATTGTTGGGTATAGAGGAATTAAAGAAGAAATAAAAATAGGTAGACAAACAGAGAAAATAAAGAAATTAAAACATAGAAAGAAAAGAAATAAGAAGGAGAAAGTGAATGAATAAATGAAGAAAGACAGACAGAAAAAAGAAGGAACGAAAGAATGCCTGAACAAAAGGAAGGAATAAATAAATGAAGGAACCAAATAAAGAAAAAAGGAAGGATGAAATGCAAGAAAGAAAGAAGAAAGAAATGAATTCAATAAAGAAAGAAGAAATGAAAGAATCTCAGATAGGAAGGAAGGAAGGAAGGAAGGAAGGAAGGAAGGAAGGAAAAAGAATGATCGAACGAACGAAGGAATCGAAAATATTAAGAAGAAAATAAAAAAAGAAAGAATCCTACAAAAAAAAAGAAACGAAAGAAAGAATGAAGAAAGAAACAGGAAATGTACGAACGAATTCAAAAAAGAAAGATGGAAGGAACGATTGAATGATGAAATTCAAGAAAGAAAGAAAGAAGGAAAGAAGAAACAAAATAATCCAATTAAAAAAAAGTGAGGGCCGAAGGAACGAACGTAAATTTTTAAGAAAGAAGAGAAAGAAAAAACAACACTATAAAGACAATACGAACGAACGAACAAATAAAAGAATCAAACAAATATAGAAGGAATAAAAAATACAAGAAAGAAAGAAAAAAGAAAAAGGACGAAGGAATTCAGGAAAGAAAAAACGAAGGAATTCAAGAAAGAAAGTAGTAAGGAAGGAACGAAGGGACCCAAGATAAAAATGAAAGGAACCAACGAACGAAAAATCTAACATAATAAAAAGGAAAAAACGAACGAAAGAATACTAAAAAGATAAAAGTAACGATGGAAGGAAGGAATCCTACAAAGAAGAAATATGATCAACGGAACGAAAGAATTCAAGACATTAAAATAAATTACTAATGAAAGAATCATAGAAAAAAGAGCGATGAAAAAAGTGGTCCAAGTAAGGAATCCAAGAAAAAAAGAAGGAACAAAGAAATCCAAGTAAGAAAGAAGAAACGAATGAAGGAATCCAACATACAAAGATGGAAAGAACGAAGTAATAAAAGAAAGAAAGAAAGAAAGAAAGAAAGAACGAAGGAATCCAAGAAATATGAAAGTAAGAAAGATAAAATAAAAAGAGGGAAGGGAAGAATCCGAGAAAAAAGGAAGGAATCCGATAAAGAAGGAAGGAAGGAAAACAGACGAATAAATGACGAAGTAAAGGAAAAATTGAAAAGTTAAAATATAAGAAAGATTCACATGGAAAGACGAAAGTATGAAAATATGATGGAAGGAATGAAGGCATTATAATAGATAAAACTTTTCCGTTACACCCAATACTGTGTAGAGCATCGTTTTTGCTCTTTCCGTAACAAACTGCTTTTTATGGGGCAGGGTTGTTAGACCAACCCCGGACGTAGGTGATTTTCTAAGCGTAGCATAGACGTAACAAACGGCCGAAAGTAGGGGGTACCCAGTGAGGATCGAACTCACTTATAATGATTCTAGCGAGACGTGCTTGCTAACCATTACACTACGTCGAGAGAATGTAATAGAGAATATAAAAGAGACAACTGGAAAAAAAAAGGTGGGTTGCACATATACAGAAAAAGAAACTGTGCTACATTTAAGGTAACCAGATATGAGGAAAATGTAAGCAAAAAATAATTCGAAAAAATCAATAGATAAATTAAAGATGAAAGAGAAATTAGAAGTAAAAAGATATATGAAAAAAATAAGAAAAACGAAAGTTAAACATTAAAGAAAAAACGGAACAAATTAGAAAAATAATGCAGAATAATTAGTTTGAAAAGAAAGAAAGAAGAAATATAGGTAAAACTATAAAAAATGTACAAAGCGAAATTTGGTTCACAAAATATATTACGATTTGGAGAGCTTCGATCGCCGACGCCCGCAAGGAGCACAGAACAAATATGGCTTTCTTCATGTGGGACAAAAGAAACTTGTTTAAACAGTAGCGTAAAAGCAGACAGTTACATCCACTGTTTACCTGAAAAGGGACCTTCTAGCCATCAGGTAAAGATCTTCGCTTCACTACATACCATGGCAGGTTGTCAAGTTGTGCACACGTGAAGTAGCCGATGATCGCAGGATATATAAGCACCAATCTGCGAGGAAAGTGCTCGCCAATACGCAGAGTAGAGCTGACATTAAGGAAGACGGAAATATTTGTATACATCCTTTTCTAGGTCATTATTTTATCTAAACGAACTAAAAGTCTAATATATCTTGTCATTAGAAACTGTCAGAACCTGTCCGAAGGCAGTGCCTGATTAAAGAGTTTATAGACTATTATGTGCCGTGTCCCTTCAGGACGTAGGCAATGAACCCCTCCACATCTCCTTGTCTCTTGTACCTCTTAACAACCTTTTTTCTGTTATACCACTCAAACTCCACTTTGCCACCCATCTGCTTAAGACCGATATGTATGTTGCTTTCCCTTGTCTCTCTATCCCCCTGTCTATCCCGTGAGCATCAAATTCTCCAAGCCGTCCTTCCTCACTCAGTCAGCTAAGTGCCATACGTGATACACGCTTTGAGAGATCATGTCTCAAAAGAGACATGACTTACTGGGCAGAAGATTACCCTGCAGTAGGTTGCCATTGCTTTCTGCAGTAGACTGATTACCAGCCAAGGCTATAGAACCCAATCTGTCCTGTTATTTAACCCATAACTAGAAGGAAGAGACGGATTAATAGCTTTCCCAAGGGTTTTTGCGCGTAAGTGAATGCAATGAATTCAACTGGAATTTGAACTCGGCTTTCCGATTTCTCGTTCCGAGCCGATATCCACTGCACCACAACTCACACCGGCCCTCACTACATGTCCCAAAAATTCAGCTGTCTTTTCCTGATGCATCATTAGCCATAGACATACGCCTTCGGATATCATTGTTGCGTATTTCGTACTTTGTTAAAAGTGTTTAAATTTTCTGTATCTGCTTAAGTTTAGTTACCCCTGCTTGGATTTGGTATTTTGGGCTACATTTTTTATGATTACAATGTGCACAGATTTCTTGCATTTTATATGTAGCCCTTGATTTCCCTTTTTAATAGCGACTCACTGTAGGAGGTCTTGTAATTTTCTTTCGGTATCTACTACCAGTATTGTGTCATCTGCGTATCTCATATCGTTCAGATTGCGGCCGCCAATGACGAATCCTAGTAGAAATCTAGCTCTCTCAAAATTGCCTCACTGCATAGGCTAAAAAGATCCTGTGAGAAGACATCTCCTTGTCTTACACCACTTTCTATCCTTGTTTATGTGCTGAACTCGTTTCCAGTCCGTGTAAAGGAAGTCTGTTTTCAATACCGTTTCTTGATTATTCTAATGCCGTTTTACAGTTATATCAAGTTTGTCGAGCATTTCATCTATGAGTGCTGCTCAAAGTATGATACGCGTACCGTCGCCGATACGCAAGCCATCGTCTCCCGGTACGCGGAGATTTTCCAGAAAAGAAAGAGACATTAATAATATTTTATGTCACGAGAGACTGCCAGGATATTTGACTCGTTTTCGTTTTTTTTTTTTTTACATATTCATTTTAGTTTTATATCGTTATGGCTACATTGTTCATTTACTCATGTGAAAATTATTGCTATCCAACTAACGAATACGATATAATGAACAGTAAAACCGTGAACTGAATACGCATCAAACTTTGTTCCATTCATATATCTATGATTTATACATATCATATATTTTAAATACGTCTTAAATTAATTAAAATTAATATTTTGTTTTACTGTTTGTCTATCTTTTATTAAATTCAAATTGCTTACGAAGTATTAATATTAACTTTAAATATTTTTCTGGATTTTTAAAAATATATACCCTCTAAACCACTGGCCATAACTAGTATAGCGCTAATATGGTACCGGTCAATGGCACACTGGGAAGACTTGTTACGTCAATGATGACTGCCCTTAGGATGAACAAGATATCATGTCCTCATGTTTATTATAGGTATTCTCAAAATGTCCCTGAAATAGTAGGTATCTAAAAAAAAAAATTCCGGGGTTCATAGTAAGCCCCCCCCCCCCCACCTCTTACTCTGCTGGATTGGCTTGCTTTGCTTGCCTATCCCTGGCTGATTAAAAAATAAACTACCGTTCCACGACATCAGATAGTTTGAAAAGCACTGGTTTATGAAACACAAGTACAGGTTAGTCAGTTAAATGCCATACGTAAAACACGCTTGCGCGATCATGTCTCGAAAGACTGACTGGGCAAAATATTATCCCGCTTTATGTTGCCATTGTTTTCTGCGGTAGACTGGTTGCCAGCCAAGGTTATATGAACCCAATCTGTCCTGTTATTTAACCCATAACTGGAAGGAAGAGACGGATTAAAACCTTTCCCAACGGTATTTGCGAACTCGGCTCCTCGATTTCTCGTTCCGAGCCGATATCCACTGCACCACAACGCACATCCATTTGTGCATTTGTATCGCCCTTTCTGACAACATTCAAAGCATAAATATTGCGTTCCTTGTTCCAGTGTCCTTGACGAAAATGCACTGTTATTGTCTTATTTCTGGTCTGATTCTTCTGCGAGTTCTTTTTATCAGAATTCGAATGTGTGGGTTTTGTTACGTGGCTCATAAAGCTGATTGTTCGATTGAGTTCGCATTCTTTCGCTACAGGATTAATTTGCAGTGCAATGAAAATCGATTTGCTTAGGTCGTCAGGAATATTGCAGCTGTTGTAGATTTCATTTATTATTTATGTGGTTTTGTCTACTCTGAATTTGTCTAAGGTGGACAGCATCTCTATTACAATGCTAAATGGTTCTACTGCTTCGTTTTTATTCAGTTTAGCAAGTGTAGTCTCACTTTGGATTTTAACGAAAGTAAAAGTTTACTTACAATGCATTTAATCTAATGAAATAATTTTCTTTCTTTCATAGCTTTCAAACAAAGGCATCAGATTCAATTCTATCGTTCTATTTAACATAGATGCACACAACTTTCTTATTATTTTGTTATCCGTTAAAGCTAATAGTCTCGAGAGGCACGAAAAAATAGGAACACTGGAAATAAACACCAGAGATGTCAGTCAGTTAAGTGTCATACGTGATACACGCTTTGGGTGATCATGTCTCGAAAGAGACATCACTGACTGGGCAGAAGATTATCCCGCATTAGGTTGTCATTGTTTTCTCTGGTAGATTGGTTGCCAGATAAGGCTATAGATCCCAATCTGTTCTGTTATTTAACCAATAACTAAAGAGAGGTGACGGATTAATACCTTTCCCAAGGTTATTTGTGCGTAAGTGAACGCAGAGAATTCAACTGCAGTTCGAAATCGGCTCCCCAATTTTGAGAATCCGAGTCGATATCCACTGCACCACAACACATACCAAGAGTAGTCAAATACCTGATATAGAAGGGGAGGACACAAACAGGAATTTCACAGTTTTGAGACAGACCTAGCCGAAAAATCAGAAACAAGCAAGGACGAACGAATTTCAGTGGTCCTCCGTTAACACCTCTTCTTTAACTCAGACGGAAATCTTTGGTATCACATGGCAATCGCTTCATAAGCGTCAGTACAATATTTATTCATACAAAACAAACGTGCCACGAAGACGACAAGTGGATTAGAAGGCTGTTCATCAATGTTTCTAACTTAAATGTTCGCATCCATTCGCTGACCAAAACACTTCATAACATCACAGCGTAATAAAACATTTAAATAAAAAAACGCATACGACAATCACCAAAACAACTCTATCTGATTCTGACATTATTATAACCTTATTCGGACTATTGTCCACATTTTTGTTGCCATTTGTACTACGTTTCGGCCTTTGTACGCTCCGGCCTTCTTCATGTGCTAGGAATTTTGAACCGTACAAATACCAACAAAGATGAGGACAACAGTCCGAATAATGAACATACTGCAAATACTACCTCATCTCAGAAATATAGACAAATATTATTATAAAATATTTACAAAGTATGTAGAAATACTTACGGCCATATCACACGGAAACATCGGATCCCATACGATCAGGAAGTTAAGCAAAATCGAACGTAATCAGTATCTAAATGGGTAACCGCTTGTGAATATTATATGCATTAAACTTACAATTGCAGGTCGTGTAATGGATAATGGCTTACAATTTTTAATCAGAGTATGACACACTGTCAGCCTGCTGGCTCTCTGCCCCTTGGTCCGCAACCTATTGTGATGATGATGACCGGTACCCGAGTTAAAGTTGAGGCTGTCGAAACGGCACCAGTTATGACCACGCTTTCGAATCGCAGCCCAAAATGCCAAATACAGTTCGGGGATACCAGAATCAAGCAGGTACAAAAATTTAAATACATGGGAAGCCTTATAACAGAAGACGGAAAGTGCGACACAAAGATCCAAAGACGAATTGGCATGGCGAAGGAAGCATTCCAGATGTTGAGTAAGTTATTAAGAAACAACAAAAAGTTCTTTCAGGGCTCTTTTCAAAGCTTTACGTAAATAGCCGAAGTGAAGCGAACGGTGGATATGTAGCGGCGGCGGTAGTGGGGTCGTTTGGTCTAGAAACTTAACTTGGGTCTTTCTGTTTTTATACATATTCAGCTAGGACTCTATCGGAGGCGCATTATTTGACTTAAACTCTTTTAAGTTGATCGGCGGCAGGCTTTTCTAAATTTCATTATATCTTCAGCCATGAAAGGCGACCAGTCTTCTTAGTCGTGGCCTCCAGTTGGGAACACTTATCCCTCAGTCGTTACATCTCGACTGCAACTGACTCCAACTACTTCAACTAACTAATGATTTTTCACACTAAGGTCTCGATTTTTATACTTAACGCCAATCCTCTTGGGGGATGAATGACGGACGCCAGGTTTCTATGCAAATCAAAACTTTGACCAATGAGATTATTTCCACCTACAGATTTCAAGGTGGAGTTATGATTCAACGAATGAGGCAACAACACCTCATCTGACGTAATTTTCTCTTCATCCTCTTTTTTTTAATTACATCATTTTAGATTTTTAAATTTTCAAATCCTTTTCCCAGGAAATGAGGGAACTAAGGATCTGACCTTACCCTAACCCCTATCAAAAGTCCTGATTTCCTTGTTTTGAATATCTTTATTTTTTACTCGACTAGCCAAGAAATTCGCTTTTGAATAACAATAGGAAAATATATATTTTTCTTTTCTTCCCAATTTCCATCTAGTTTCTCTATTTTCGGATTTTACTAGCACATAGTATTAAATATTTTTAAGCAGAGCTCATATCGCGAATTACAATAAACTGCAAAATCCACAATACCACTAATAATAATATCTTTCGCTCTGCCGTATTAAACCAAGCATTACATTTTTTTATACGTGGAAATAGGGTTACACAGAGAGACGAGTTCTAGTTCACGCTGGGTTCATTTTATTCACTTACGTGCTAATACATTTGGGAAAAGTATGTATTCATCTCTTCCTACACCAGCTATGGGTTAATTAGCAAAACTTGTATCACTACAATCTCAAAAATAATTAATATTACCTGAAAAAAAACATTCTGTACAAAATATTTAGATTTCAGCCTTAACATAACTTTTAGAGGTTCATATACATTAAAAAAAAAAACAACCAACCGAAATAAAGAACACATGTCGAGAGGGAAATAAAACTTGTATATAAAATGATTCCCATGATAATAATTAAATTATATACAGCGTGTCCCATAAAAATGTATGCACACACCGTAGCAGTCTGTCATGCCAAGTATTTGAAAGAACTTTGAAGATGAGGAGTTTTATTTTCATCAAGATGGGGCACCCCCAGACTACTATCGCTATCTTAACTCTTTCCTTGATGAAATCTTGCCAAAGAGGTGAATTGGTCGAAGGGGTTTTGTAGAACACCCCTAGCATCACACCCCTTGCTTCACACTCACTTGACTTTTTTTATGGGGATACCTAAAAGACAAAATCTACGCTAACAAACTTGAAACAGTCACTGAATTAAGAGCGGCCGTTAAACAAGATTGCACACAAATACCAAACGAACTCTTTCGGGATGTTCGCGATTATGTTGCTCCTCATCTCGGCAATTCGGCGTGGTGTAATGTTTACAAGGCTTGTATTATTACAACCATTATAACTGATTAGTGAGTTTAACCTTCACTGCGTGTTCCATACTTTCGGCTTTGTGCCACATCTAAGATGCGCTTAAAAAAATCAGCATTACTTCACCGTGGCTGGACCAGAACGGACGTCAGTTTGAATGCAGGTATTGATAAAACAATAAAATAATGTCTGTAGATTCGATTTAATTTTGAAAATGATATGTATTTTAATCAATACTGATTTTACAATTATTCAAAACGTGTATAAATCTTTTGGGGGACAGATATATAATGAGATGAAAAAAGTGTAGTATGGCTAACATATTATAAAAAACAAGTTGTTCGGAAAAATAAAAAAAAATGATAAGAAAACAATAAATAAAAAAAAAATAATTAAACGAATATTTTCACCTCACCGGAGAACTGTGCATTTTTTCATTAAAAATGGATGGGGGATAAAAAAAAAAAAAAAAAAAACAATTATAAAACCGTAGAGATTAAATCAACAGGAGAACAATGACCATTCACTCACTTGTAATTTTTTAATCATTTCACCCCAAGCAAGGTAGTTTTACTGCCACTGATGCGCAGGGGCTTACATAAGAGGAAAGTGATGAGAAAGAAAGGCAGGTTATAGGGGGTGTCAAGAAGAGGGTAATAGAAGGGTGAGAATACTGATGTGATGGGAGTACAGTGATAGAAAATAGAGCATGAGAGAAAGAATGCGAGTCATTGAGGTAGGAGATGACTATTGACCTTACATTTAAATTCTTGGAGATTGTAGCTGTCGCGAAAGCAAGTATACAGAAGGGAATTCAACAGGCGGGGAGTGCGAGAAAAGAAGCTGTAGAAAAGAAGTTGCTGTTACATTATATCGGTTTTAAGGTTTGGGTTATTGGTCTGTTTTAATGTGTTCTATTGAATATTTCGGTGTTGGAGAAGAATTTCTGCTGGAGCAGACATTTTCCTCCACTGAGGATTATGTGTTTTTAGTCTGTTTTAATGTGTTGTAGTTATCTTTTTTTATGCTAAAGAAGACTTACCGCTGGAGGCTTACGGCCATATCGCGTTGAATACTCCGCGTCTCGCTCGATCACCGAAGTTAAGCAACGTTGAGCCTATTCAGTACCTAGATGGGTGTCCGCTTGGGAATACCAAATGCTGTAAGCGTATAGTGACGGATGTGCGTTGTGGTGCAGTAGATATCGGTTCGGAAAGCGAAATCGGTGAGCCGAGTTCGAATTCCAGTTGAATACCCTGCATTTATTTAAGCCCTGGTACCATTGGGAAAGGTACCATTGGGAAAGGTATTAATACGTCCCTTTCCTCCAGTTATGGGTTAAATGAGAGGATAGGACTTGGGGACCCTACCCTTAAAAACAAATCCCAATGAATCTTGATACTCGAAAAGAAAAATGTATTACTAGACTCAAATCTTATATAAAAACAGCAATAAATTATTGAAAGAAAAAGGTATTACCAACATATAAATAAATAAAATTTAGTTGGCAATAAATGAACCGCCGAGGTTGATATGCCATAACAACAAAAAAAAAAAAAACTTACCGCTGGAGGTGGTATTTTATGCCACTGACTGTTTTGTGGTTGTCTAGTATAATTATTCTTTCAGTTGTACTGATTTGTCTGGTTATGTCTTTCTTGAGAAAGCACCAGTTCTTATTTCAGTATATCCACGTATTATTCCATTGCTGAAATGTCGAGTCCTGGACTAACCAAATTTTTTTCCATATTTGGATACTCCCCATTCCTCGTCCTTGTCTGCTACATGGTTTTGTAATGAAAGTGTTAAAAGCCAAAGTGTAACTTGTGTTAACCTGTGCTCTTTTGGCTTATCAACAGCTGATAAAGTCGCATCTAAATTTCCAACCGTTGACTTTTTTGAGAAATTTTGCTTTTCTGTAGCTTTTTCGAGACACACAACCGATCGATGTTCCCCTACCCAATAGAACCAACATGTAGACCTTCTTGCTCATACTATAACTTGGATCTTACATCTACTTAGCAGTGACATTACGGTTTGTATTGAAATCTTTAGTTTAAGGCTAAATCTCTGAACCTACCCTAATTTTCTTGTCTATGATTCAGTCAGTTGAGTGCCGTGGGTGATACACGCTTTGGGCGATCATGTCTCGAAAGAGACATGACTGAATGAGCAGAAGAATATTCCGCAGTAGGTTGCTATTGCTTTCTGCGTTAGAATGGTTGACTGCCAAGGCTTTAGAACACAATCTGTCCTATTATTTAACTATAACTAGATGGAAGAGACGGATAAATACCTTTCCGAAGGGTATTTGTGTGTAAGTGAATGCAAAACATATAACTGGATTTCGAACTCTGCTCCCCAATTTGTTGTTCCGAGTCGATAGCCACTGCACCTCAACGCACATCTTCCACGATTACTTCCACGATTTCCTCGTATTGACAGAAAAACCACCGACTCACTTCCTTCTGCTGAAACTAGGTATTTCAAAACCGGTGACTTTTGTACTTTATATTTGACTACCCTTCTTTATTTTGAATGGTTTTCTTTTCCATGTCTATACAAAGTTTGTGAGTGGGCAACATATATCCCACATGTTAAAATTTTCCTACTTCACTATCTGTGTTGCACATAAATCCGATGCCTAATGATGTAGTCTTTTTCTAATACTATTATTTTATATTTTTGTCCACAATAAAGGTGGAAAGAATGTTATGATTTTTAGCCCTTCCATGTCAGTTAATAGCCCCTCTAGTTTTGCAAGATGCCCATAATTACCCGCTTGTCCTGTGTAGTTATCAAAATTTATGATGCAGGCTTGGGTGACTTCCATGGTTTCGGCGCCCGTCCGGCTGTAAGCCCCTTGTTTTTCCCAGTACTGAGACATGTAGATCCCAGTACTGGGATTCGTATTGATAGTTCATTCATTATGGAGATCTTTTAAGAGTCAATTGTCTCCCGTATATCTGGGGTTTAGAAAATTATTTTTACTGCGATGGAGACACCTGAGCAAGGCAAGACGTATTAAATTCTCAAATACAAATCAGTATTACAAAATAAACAAAATGAAATTCAAACAAGCAACTTATGTCAAGAATCTATCGTTCGTCAAACAAAACAATCAACCATAACTTTGTCGCAAACACCAAATCGTAGGAAAGAATTCATACGATCTGTACAGTGTACTGTTCACTCCACCCACAAAAAAAGACTACCAAAACAAATCGTTTGCCTGACTAACATCGCTTAGCCTATTGCCAGACTATTTCGTTTGGGTGTTGGTAGATACTTTTTTTTTCATATACAGATGTCACGGGGCTCGGATCGGTTCTGGACAGCGATTTCATTAGCACTACAGCATAATAGGGAAAAAGTTTGATATGCATTCGCGTCATTACCAAACAGAAAAAAAGCAAATGGAACCCACACACTCCTTCTAGAATTTTAACTCGTGCATACGATTTCTCATTAACCACTAGAAATCCCATTTAAAAATCGATAGTAAATCCTAACAAGGAATAGACCGCGATTTTGCGTTTATCATCATTATTACTGATCATAATATTTCTACCAAAATGAATGAATAAAAAATTTCAGACCATTTATAAGATACCATTTTAAGCGTAACTATTTAAACTGTATATTTCTTTCGTAATGATTCATGATGTTTTGAGCGAGAATACATTTTTTCTAGACAAACAGGGTCGAAGTAAAAAATGAAATTTTTGCATCAAGTTAGAAAAAAAAACATATAGAATTAAAAAAAAAAAATCACACGAATAAAATAAAAGAATATATTCTCAAAATGGTAGGAGAGTCTGCGGAACCACTATTTTGCGTATAAACACTTTCAATTGTTCGCCTCTCTCAAATATAAATATGGCGCCAAAGAAACATTTTAAAATCATCAAATAAAAATATATACACCTACATAAAAACAAAAAAAAATAACGAACCACTCATATTGTAGGAATCAGAGATAAGGAATAAATATAATCTGAATTAATGTTTAAAAATATCTGTGAAAAAGAAAATGAAAAAGAAAAACTTCAAGAATTGCAAATATGCTTGCTATGCGAAATAATAAGATGCGCACTGCGGTGCAGTGGACATCGGCTCGGAACAAGAAATCAGAGAGCCGAGTTCGAATTCCAGTTGAATTCGTTACTTACACTTCTACGCAAGTAAGCTTGAAAAAGATATTAATCCGGCTCATCTCCCTCTAGATATGGGTCAAATAACAGAACGCATTGGCTTCAAAGGCCTTGGTTGAGAACAAGTCTACCAAAGAAAGTAATGGCAACCTACTGCGGAAAAATCTTCTACCCAGTCAGCCATGTTACTTTCTAGACATGATCGCCCAAGTGTGTATCACGCATAGCACTGACTGATATTGATAAAAGGATTGAATACCATAACAGATTAGTTTCTATAACCTTGGCTGTCAACCAGTCTACAACAGAAAGTAATGGCAGCCTTCTGCAGGAAAATCTTCTGCCTAGTCAGTCATTTTTCTTTCGAGATATGATCGCCTAAGCGTGCATCACGTATGACACTTAACTGACGGATATTTGTTATGAGTATGTAAAAAGGAGAAAAATATTTGTTCGTGATGGAATTACCATCACGAGCTCAGACGAAATGTTAAAGATTGTCCTTGGCACGAAATGCTAAGGCGAAAGATAGTCCATGGAAATTAAACATGAATTCATAAGGGGAATCCAACAAATAAATTTTTAGCTAAAATCTTCCTCATCGCAGAGTAAGATATGTTTCTTTCCAAGCGGTTATCACGTATGGCACTTGACTGTCTGACTTCAACATAAGAATGTATTGACAGAATTTACATTACTCTGACTATTGTCCTCATCTTTGTTGCCATTTATACGACGTTTTGGCCGTTTTACTCTATGGCCTTCTTCAGATTCTAGGAATTTCGAACCGAACTCTTTATTACAATCACTGTGGTATATCATTCTTATCCCTTGCGTAGTAATTCCCCTTTTTGAAGTCATGAGTTAGCTCTCTCTAACCCTGCAAGTTACTTGTTCACCAATGCTGTAGACTGTTATTGAACTCACAACTCTCTGGGTCAAATAATAGGAACTAACCAACGCCTGTATCCACTGGACAAGAACAACTGAATTTTTGGGAATTATAAACCTAATGCATAATCTATCCTTCGCTAATATATGACCACACAATAAAACTGTACCTTCATTATTTCTCTATAATTCTGAGATGAGGTAGTATTTACACTCTTTACATGATTCCAACTTAAGGACACGTAGCCCAGTGGACATAAACGTTGGTTATTTCCAGTGACTTGACCCAAAGAGTTGTGAGTTCAAAATCAGGTTACATCAGTGGTGAACAAGTAACTTGCAGGGTTAGAGGGAGTTAACACATAACCTCCAAATAAGGCTCTATGCATGGAATTAGAATGATATAGATATACCCTCGTGATCGTAATAATGGGTTCGTTTTGAAATTCCTAGCACCTGAAGAAGGCTGGAGTGTACAACGGCAGAAACGTCGTGCAACAAAGATGAGGACAATAGTCCGAATAATTTAAATAATGTAAATTTGTACCTGATTGGCTGTTAGGCCTTGATTTGGGTGACATTAGTAAAGATAGATAAATAAATAAATAATATGACTCAATAGAGAGTTTTGCTCTCACTGGAGGTCCTAGATATTCCCGCATTTTGCCACAATTAAGGTACATTTTGGCATTTCGACGTGGTGTAATGGCTAGCCAGCTTGTCTCGCTAGAACAATTATCAAAATGACTTATACACTAATTAGACTAGCGCTTAACCCTCTAGTGTAATTAAGACTGAATCATGAGTTTGCTCCTCACTGGGTGCTCTAAACATTCAGCCTTGTGTCACATTTAAGCGTAGCTTAAATAATCACGATTAAATTTGTCCGAGAGCATTTTGACGGAGTGTAATTGTTATGAAGCTTGACTTTGATCAATTACAACTGAATCGCTAGAATTGTTCTCAATGTGTCCCATATGCATTCAACATTAAGCCACATCTAATCTATACTAGAATGTAAAAAATGCACTTCGACAAATTTAAATATTTTAGGTAACTTGCCTTCCAAAAATATTGGAAAACATGAATAGTTCATAACCTGTATTGAGCTAATGTACCGCTTTCATCATTCGTCAGAGTGTCATTCCACATTTTCATGATCATCTGAGAGAAAACGTGCATCACAAATCAATGCATATATAAATGAAAATCTTCCTTCTTTGTTTCATAATTTTGGCATTATACCACATTTAAGCTACGGTTTAGCAAATGGACACCTCGAAGTGGTGTAATGATTCTTCTTCTTCTTGTATGTGCCTTGTCCTTTCAGGACGTAGGCGATCATGGCTTTCCACGTCTCCCTATCCTTGGTGTTTCTTAGCACGCTTTCTCCTGTAACAGCACGCAACCCCCGTCCTGTCATCCACCTGCTCAGGTTATTAAAATACGTTATCAGCGATTTTACCCTGTCTATTTTCCCTCTATCTGACCTGTGAGTATCAGGTTCTTCAAGCTCTCCTTCCTCACTGCATGTCACAGGAACGTTAGTTGTCTCTTCCTGATGCTCAATATTAATTTACTTTACGTTTCCATCCTTTCCAAAACGTCATCATTGCTCACATGCTCGGTCCATGATGATTAGCAAGCTTATATTTCTAGCTCAGTTACAACTAAAAAGCGACTTCAATACTCATTTGGGGCTCCATTCGTTCAGCTTGTGGTGTATTCAATCTACGCTTAGAAAATGACGGTATTTATCTGCAAGAGATTCTTTGACGTGATCTAATGGATACCAAAGATGTCTCACTAGATCAATTACAACTAAAAAGCAAGTTCGATCCTCACTGGGTGTCCCATACTTTCGGCTTTGTGCAACATCTAAGTGACGCTTAGAAAAGTCTTACATTTATCTGCAAAAGGCACTTCAACGTGGAGTAATCGTTAGCAAACTTGTATCGCTGAATCAGTTACGACAAAAAAGCAAGTTCGATCCTCACTGGGTGTCACATACTTTCGGCCTTGTGCAACATCTAAGTGACGCTTAGAAAAGTCTTACATTTATCTGCAAAAGGCACTTCAACGTGGAGTAATCGTTAGCAAACTTGTATCGCTGAATCAGTTACGACAAAAAAGCAAGTTGACCCTCCCTGGGTATCTCTTACTTTCTGTCTCGTGCCGCATCCAACTCACTCTTCGAAAATCAGAATATTTATTTTCAACGGGCATTTCGAGATCGTGTAATTGTTGTCTTGTTTCACCATAAAAATTACGTCTGATGAGAGATTTTAATAATTCACTGAATTCCCCATACTTTCGCCTTTGTGTCAAATCTAAATTACGCTGAGAGAATCACCATTAATATTTTCTGTTCATATGTCTTTCTATAAACGATCATTTAAACCTAAGTGATCGCGAAACTATTTCTACTTTCATAACCTCGTATCAGGGAATAGATATGGATAAACAAATCTAAAATTAAAGAAACCCTTTATTTAGATGTTTATAATTATGCCAGCCTGGGCACTTTTTAGCACTTTATCAAATATAGATAAAATACATGAATTATTAAGGTAAATTACTATGCCCCTTGGATGTGCGTTGTGGGACAGTGGATATCGGCTAGGAACGAGAAATCGGGGAGCCGAGTTCGAATTCCAGCTGAATCCATTGTATTCACTTACGCGCAAATGCCTTTGGGAAAGGTATTAATCGTCTCTTCCTTCCAGTTATGTTTTAAATAACAGGACAGATTGGGTTCTATAGGCTTGGTCGGCAACAAGTCTGCCGCAGAAAGCAATGGCAACCTACTGCGGGATAATCTTCTGCCCAGTCAGTCATGTCTCTTTCGAGACATGATCGCCCAATCGTGTATCACGTATGTTACTTAAGTGACTGACTATGCCTTTTGAGAGAATGTCCAAGAGACCTTATATAGCTCTCCATATAGTAATATTCAGCAGACCTGAGCCAGAATACCACCACCTTTAATTTCGTTGTTTTTCTTTTTTTTAACTTTTTTCAGCGCAGTCCTATCGATTGTTACTTCCGATTATCAAAAAAAAAAAAAAAAAAAAAAAAAACATTGAAAATTTACAATATTTAAACAAATTTGGTGGGGTGTTAGTTTCTCATACAATGTTTAAGCAAATTGATCCTCCATTTTCAACCCACTAGCGTTGGGGTCGCTTTGGTTATGTTAATTTCGTTGTTTTTCTTTATTTTTTTTTTTTACTTTTTTCAGCGCAGTTCTATCGATTGTTACGTAAACTTTCCGATTATCAAATAAAAAAAAATTGAAAATTTACAATATTTAAATCAATTTGGTGGGGAGTCATTTTCTCATACAACGTTATAGTAAATCGATTCTCCATTTTAAAGCCACTATAAGGTTGTATGAGAAACCGGTCCCACACCACTAAAATTGTTTAAATATAAACATTTTTGCAAATTTTTTTGTCATTTGTTGAAGGTGTAAAAGATAATACGGCACTGAAAAAAGTCCCAAAAAATTAATAATAAACACATTTACAGGCGGCGGTAAAGTATAAAAGTATAGAGCAAACCAGTGAGGATCGACTCATTACTTAATTGTAGGGATTCAATGGAGACAAATTTGCCAACCATTACACCAAAACAAATAAATGTAATTTTCTAATTGCAACTTAGTTGTAGTACAAGGCTAAAAGTATAGAGCAAACCAGTGAGGATCGACTCATTACTCAATTGTAGGGATTCAATGGAGACAAATTTGCCAACCATTACACCAAAACAAATAAATGTAATTTTCTAATTGCAACTTAGTTGTAGTACAAGGCTAAAAGTATAGAGCAAACCAGTGAGGATCGACTCATTACTCAATTGTAGGGATTCAATGGAGACAAATTTGCCAACCATTACACCAAAACAAATAAATGTAATTTTCTAATTGCAACTTAGTTGTAGTACAAGGCTAAAAGTATAGAGCAAACCAGTGAGGATCGACTCATTACTTAATTGTAGGGATTCAATGGAGACAAATTTGCCAACCATTACACCAAAACAAATAAATGTAATTTTCTAATTGCAACTTAGTTGTAGTACAAGGCTAAAAGTATAGAGCAAACCAGTGAGGATCGACTCATTACTTAATTGTAGGGATTCAATGGAGACAAATTTGCCAACCATTACACCAAAACAAATAAATGTAATTTTCTAATTGCAACTTTGTTGTAGTACAAGGCTAAAAGTATAGAGCAAACCAGTGAGGATCGACTCATTACTTAATTGTAGGGATTCAATGGAGACAAATTTGCCAACCATTACACCAAAACAAATAAATGTAATTTTCTAATTGCAACTTAGTTGTAGTACAAGGCTAAAAGTATAGAGCAAACCAGTGAGGATCGACTCATTACTTAATTGTAGGGATTCAATGGAGACAAATTTGCCAACCATTACACCAAAACAAATAAATGTAATTTTCTAATTGCAACTTAGTTGTAGTACAAGGCTAAAAGTATAGAGCAAACCAGTGAGGATCGACTCATTACTTAATTGTAGGGATTCAATGGAGACAAATTTGCCAACCATTACACCAAAACAAATAAATGTAATTTTCTAATTGCAACTTAGTTGTAGTACAAGGCTAAAAGTATAGAGCAAACCAGTGAGGATCGACTCATTACTCAATTGTAAGTATTCAATGGAGACAAGTTTACTAAACATTACACTAAAACAAAAATTTGATTTTCAAGACGAAGTTTAGATGAGGCAAAGACCCGAGTGTATTGTGCTCCCTGTGAGGATCGACTCATTATTCAATTGTAACGATTCAATGGAGACAAGTTTACTAAGCATTACACTAAAACAAAAATTTGAGTTTCAAGACGCAGTTTAGATGAGGCAAAGACCCGAGTGTATTGTGCACCCTGTGAGGATCGACTCATTATTCATTTGTAAGGATTCAATGGAGACAAGTTTACTAAGCATTACACTAAAACAGAACTTTGATTTTCAAGACGCAGTTTAGATGAGCCAAAGACCCGAGTGTATTGTGCACCCTGTGAGGATCGACTCATTATTCAATTGTAAGGATTCAATGGAGACAAGTTTACTAAGCATTACGCTAAAACAAAAATTTGATTTTCAAGACGCAGTTTAGATGCGACAAATACCCGAGTGTATTGTGCACCCCGTGCTGATCGACTCATTACTCAATTGTAATGATTCAAGCCTGACAAATCTATCCCTATATATATTCAAAAGTATGCAGAAAATGAAGATTTTCAGATAAATATTCAGAAATATGTGAACATCTTTTAGGTTGCACGATGTTCAAACACACTGTATATAAATCTCGCTATTATAGAGTGGACCAATATCTGCACTGGAAAATAGCCAACTTTCTCGGGAAGGAAACTGTAAGAAACTTTTATGAACTTCAACAAGACCTACCTGCAGAGATTTGAACTGCAACACTTTTATGGGATATTACATTGCACATTGACAGAACAATGCTTTCTTATTGACATTGGCAGTTTCTGCAGATTGAAATATATATTTGAAGATCTTCAACGATCTGTCACAATGCAAGGATCTTGAAGTGGAAATCTAAAAAATGTGTTACATAACGTCATTAATTCCCGTCGTAGTTTAAGCACTTAGGTTGTTAGAAAATGTTTAAAAAATCTCATTGAAGGGCCTCCTGTTACTCCATGCTTTAAAGTAATGCAAAAAGCAAAAAAAAAAAAAAAAGAAAAAAGGCAAGGCTTTATCTTTTTTTTTTTATGATCAGTGCAAAATGTCATAAATACATTTCTGACCTTTGCTCTCTGCCAGAAACTCGGAAATGAATGTGTACACGAGAGATATTAAAAGTAAAAAAGATAATAATAACAATAATAATAATAATAATATCTGGATGTATAAACGTATTAATTCAGTTTAGCAATTATTACATATAACCTGACAGATAATTCTCAATACTGCTTTTACATCCGACACTTCATTATTGCTGTCTTTCTATCTATTTGATTCGGATTTTTGTAGATGTACTCATTTTCTGGGAAACACGTGTGACATTCAGGCATTTAATTATTCCAAACATCACGATTTTGAAGCAAAAAAAAAGCATTTGACCTTTTCAACTCTGCTCTCTCCAAAATGCAAATGTAATGCAGTTTTATCAAGATAGGTCAAGAATATGTGCCCTTCATAAATGTATTTGACCGAGATTATATAAAAAATATTGTTAAGCATAGCAGGAATTTAGATTATTTCCTGAAACAGTTGGAAAAGATTTTGTTTATATAGATTTTCCTTATTTTAGAAATATATTTTTGGTCAGCTGTGGAGTTTTTTTCACCGCCTTACTCTTTTCTCTCTCTCTCTCTCTCTCTCTCTCTCTCTCTTTCTTTCTTTCTTTCTCTCTCTCTCTCAATTTGAGGTCTGTACCCTTTCCTTCAGAAATTTGCCAGCCATCATTCACCACAGAATCCTGTTTCCTGTTTGTAATTTCACGAGGGATTCTTCTTTAATTTTTTCTCTATCAGTATTCTCAAAAGCGTTTTCGGCACCTCGCCATTGTGTAACGGTTAGAAAATTTGTCACTCTCTAACAAGTACGACTGGGTACTGAGTTTGATCCTAACTTGGTGACCCAAACGTTCCATATTTATTTTACCCGTAAAAACATACGAAATTGTGTAACGCTTAGCAACTTTTTCTCACTAGAACAATTACGACTATGTAGTGATTTCGATCTTCATTAAACGCTCCAAATATTTAGCCTTGTGCCACATTTAAGCCGTGTTTAGAAAATCACCATCTTCTTAAAGGCATTAAAATGACTCTCGCAGATTTGCGCTAACATTTTATATTTTTCTTGTGAATGTTTGATTATGCTTGCTTTCTTATATATCCGTTATATATTTTGTTTTCTTCTTATTTTATGTGCCTTGTCCCTTCAGGACGTAGACGATCGTGGCTTTCCACGTCTCCCTCTTCCTGGTCGCCCTTAGCATCTCTTCTTCTGTTACACCACGCAATCCACCTGATTAGGCCCTTCAAATATGTTATCCGCTGCTTTCCCCTGTCTCTTTTACTCTCTATCTGGCCTGTTAGTATCAGGTTCTCTAAGCCCTCCTACCTCATTACATGTCCCAGGAACTACAACTTTTTCTTCTTGATGCTCAGTATTAATTTCCTTTTCGTTTCTATTATTCCCAAAACCTCATCATTGCTCACATGCTCGACCCATGATATCCACAGCATCCTTCTGTAGAACCATATTTCAGTTGCTTCAAGTCTCTCCTTCATCTTTGATGATATTGTCCAGAATTCACTGCCATGTTGAAGAACTAACATCACATAGCAATCCAGTACACTTTTCTTTGTCTTAGCGAAATTTTCCTGTTTCTTAATACTTTACTCAACTTCTGGAATACTTCCTTCGCCATGCCAATTCGCTTTCGGATTTCTATTTCGCACTTTCCGTCTTTCATTAGAACACTTTCCAGATATTTAAACTTCTGTACCTGCTTGAATTTAGCATCCCCGACTTGAATTTGGCATATTGGGCTGCACTTTTAACCGATGACCATGCATTCGGTTTTCTTGCAGTTTATTTGTAGTCCTTTCTTATCACTCTCTTCAGCTACCTTCAGTAGGAGGTTTTGTAGTTTTCTTTCTCAGTCTGATATTAGCACTGTATCATCTGCGTATTTAAATTGTGGCCTTCGATGACGAATCCAGGCTTAACTTCTAGGGTCCTCAAAATATTCACGCTGTACAAGTTGAACAGACCCGGTGAAAAGACACATCCTTGTCTTACGCCTCTTTCTATCTTTGTATATCTGCTGAATTCGTTACCTGCCCGTATACAAGCGGTTTGTTGCCAGTAAAGATTCTTGATTACTCTTAAGTCTTTCCCAAATATGTGAAGGCTGCCGAGCATCTCCGACAATACTTTGTGGCGTATTTTGTCAAACACATTCGCATAATCAATAAAGCACAGATATAAGTCCTTCTTTATTTGTATAACCCTTTCAGAGGCATCCTAATCATAAATACGGCGTTCCTTGTTCATGTGTCTTTGACGAAACCGCACTGTTCTTATCCTATCTATGGCCTGATTCTGATTCTCGCTCTTTTCATCAAAATTCGGACGATCAGTTTTGTTATATGGCTCATTAAACTGATGGTTCTTTGGAGTTTGCACTCGTTTGTTCTTGGCTTCTTAGGCGGTGCTATGAAGATCGACTTGCTGGGCTTATCCGGAATTACAAAACTTTTATAAATTTCATTTATTATTTCTGTAATTTTCTTTATTTCAAATTCTTCCAGGACTATCAGCAACTCTATGATTATGATGTCTGGTTCAGCTGCTTTGCTTCTATTCAGTTTTGCGTTTTAGATTCCACTTTAATATTTCCAGTCCGTCCTCAACTTTGCGTATTATTGGTTGCTCTCTTTTGTCGTGGAAAAGATCTTTTATATATGCTTTCCATCGTTGATGTGTTTCCTCTCTTTCTAATATGATTGTTCTGTCCTTGGATTGTATACATCCTGTTGAAGAGCAGGATTTTTTGTGCTGTCAGTTCTTTTATTTCTTTATGCATGTCTGTTTTATTATTCCTGCTCAATCTATCTACTTCCGCACATTTGTCATTGAGCCATTTCTCTTTAGCCTGTCTGCATCATTTTTTCTTATTTCCTTGTGTAGTTCCCGGTTCTCCATTCCATGTCTTGATATCATTTTCTGACTCCTTTGCATTATGTCAAGAATCTCTTCAGTCATCAACTCATTTTTTTTTCTGCGCCTGATTTTCTTGGGGCAATATTGTTTGCAGATATTACTATTGTTTCACTTAGTCCCATTTCGAGTGTCCTTTTCCAATTTATTGATTTTCACGATGTTAGTGATTTTTTCTGTAGATTGAGGTAATTCATGAGCGTGCTGTAATTCAGTTTTGGTGCTGCACTAGGCATCTTCAATCTCCGGAGTTTCACCTTTAGTTTGTAGATGACTGGTACGTGGTCGATTCCACAGTCGCCGCCTAGATAGGCTTTGCTTTGAACCACTGAATTTCTGAATCTCCTGTTTATGATTATGTAGTATATCTGTTTTTCTGTGTCACCTACTGGGCTTCTCCATATCCACAGACGTCGTGGGTGTTATTGAAACCAGGTGTTATTTGTTACTTGGTCATTCGCTCTGCACAACTGGGCCCATTTTTCTCCTCGTTCGTTGCGGATTCTTAAACCAAATTTGCCAGTTGTCATAAATTCCCTCTTCTTTCCTACTTTGGCATTCAAATCTCCCATGATGATACTAATTTCTTGTCTTTTACATTGGGCCTTGGCATTGTCTAGAGTGGAGTAAAAGATTCTATTTCTTCCTCAGTGCTTTGTGTTGTTGGTGCATAGATGACTACAATTGCTATGTTGAACGGTCTCCCTTTTACTTTGACCAGAACTCTTTCGGAGAACTGGCAGTATCCCAAAATACATTTCTTCATTTCTTTGTTCAATATTAAGACGATTCCTTTTTCGTTATTCTTGCCTCCTGCGTATATTATCCTATGGTTGTCGCTGCTGAAGTCTCCATTATTTGGCCATCTGGTTTCTCATATTCGCAGAATTTTGATGTTTAATCTGTTCATCTCTTACTTGATATTCTCTAGTTGTCCACAGTAGTTTGGCGTCCTGACGTTCTATGTGCCCAAGGTAATTTTTCTTTGTTGTGCACAGTCGCAGAGTAACGGTCCAGAGACACCTGTTGCTCATGTCGATTTTGGGAAAAAGTGTCCCCTTTGTTGCTAACAGTCGCCGAATGACGGTCAGGTGACACCTGTTGCCTACGTCGGTCTTTACCGGGCGAGACATTGCTCTCTTTGAAAGCAACCCGCTTCACGCCGTTAGGTTTAATATATTTTCGTTGGATACCCATGCTTATACGCAGGATAAATAGGTAGTAGAGTGGTATCCTGCTGCCTTCTCCACCGTGATTTATTGAGACACCACCTCTAGTTAGCTGGCCGTTGACTCATCAAGAGTTCCTCCGCCATTTGTAGGTATATTTTTTTAA
The DNA here is from genome assembly GCA_037127315.1 of Ascarosepion bandense. Classification (NCBI taxonomy): domain Eukaryota; kingdom Metazoa; phylum Mollusca; class Cephalopoda; order Sepiida; family Sepiidae; genus Ascarosepion; species Ascarosepion bandense. The sequence continues at coordinate 1,450,257 of JBBBDQ010001143.1, forward strand.
ACTACCAGGTTGCTAAAAACCCGTTAAAAAAGGGTGGGGTGGGACAAGGAACAAATGCTTATTATAAGTTCAAATAATTAGTCATGTACAGGAAAATATGTCGATTACCCAAGTTACTCCTAACTACCAGAAGAGAAAGCATTTTGTTTACAGATGACACAGGCATCTCTTTTCCAGTAGCCGAAGAGTGATATTTTCTTTGAAATTTCCTACTACCTCAAATACAGAGCTTCAGTTTCATTTGAATAACTCCGGCCAATGCATGTTTTGCCAATATGAATTCATATAAAATATGAACAGCACGTGGGACCGAGGGGGGGGGGAAGAGAGAGAGAAGTATTATAACGCTAATAAATATTTCACATTGCAAAATTAAATTACATTTTAAATTAAACATTAATATATTAATAAACTTGAGAACAAAACAAGAAACAAAAAGAAAAAAAAGGCAAAATACATTAATAGAATAAATTATTCTGAATGGAAAATATTAAAAATCATGAACAAAGTGAAACAATTTTTTTTCTCAGGATTAGGATCGCTAAGTTTAGGCATCACATTCATATATATATATATATATATATATATATATATATATATATATATATAACCAAGTAAACAGGACCCACGGTTTTACGATTTTGAATTTTCTGGCAATTACTTTTTTAAAAAAATGGTCAGTACAGTAAATATGGTAGAGCATAAGATAATCATATAATTAAATTTGTTATACGATTAAAAATTAAAAATACATTCCGACAGAGAAATTTCTATGTTTCGACATTTCTATCTCGTCATCAGCCACTGGTAAATATTTATATATATATATAGTCATCCGCAGACAGGTCTGTTTCACTGTATCACAGCTCACCTGTACGGTTAAGCATCCGATTGCTTTTAAACCAGGCCGAATTGGCGCCAGTAGGCGATTCTACATCTAAGCTATAGGCGCTCGGTAGAAGGAAGCAGACTTTTAGCGTATGATGTATCATATGCCAGAAGCCAGAGTGCTCTAATTCATTACTGAATGAGCGATGCGTTAATGCTAGAGTAGCTACTGTTTTTTTCTACCCTTCTTCCAGAGTGCTCAATCAGGGTGTGAGAGCGTATATATATATATATATATATATATATATATATATATATATATATATATAAGGGAATATCAAAAATGCATTTAGAGTTTTTGAGGCCGGTCCTTCACAACAAAAGAATGGGCAAATATCCATATGAACATATGCCCGCAAATCTTCGGTTTTTGCGTTGTCAAGTTTAAACAATGTTTATGGTAGATAATGCCTTTTTAGAATTACATAAGTTTATATTTGTCACTCGGGTATTTCTGTGGCTAGTCAATCTTAATCGTTTGACGTGTGTAGCAGTGAGACAAGTCTTTTGCGTAACGATGGCGGGATGTAAATATCAGGAACAGGCAGATGTGATTTTTTCATCCTCGAATGTTATGGACGCTCGGTTGCACGGCTGTGTCAGATTGGGATTCCCCGACCTGTGGCAGCCAAGTCATCCAACCTTTGCTTTTGATTATCGTCGCATAACTGAGACTGGATTAGTAACAACAGAAACTATGGATCGCTTAAGGTCGAGCCCGCTCGTAAGCCTGATCGTGAAGAAAACATTCTACTGGCTGTCAGTGACGATAGAGGTTTCAGCACAAGTCAAATGAGTCTGTGTCGTATATCTCATACAACCACATGGAAGATAATTCAAGAGAAGCTGCTGTGTTCGTATCATTTGCAACGTGTGCAGGGACTTCGTCTCTGGGATCTCTCACCACTGGAAAAATATTTGTTCATAGATAATTGCACAAAGTGCCGTTCAATTTTTTTGTTAGTTCAATCTTGATTACGAATGATGCACATTTGGAAGAGATGGAATAACAAATTTTCACAACCAACATTGTACAATACAAATTAAACACCAGCATCAGTTTACGATTAATGCGTGGGTAGGAATTATACGACTCGTTGGTCTATATGTTCTCTTGAAGCTATCTCCATACGGTCAGTCAGTTAGTTAAGTGCCATACGCGAAACACGCTTTCGCACTTTCCGTCTTTCATTAGTGCTCTTTTCTATGTCTTAGCGAAATTATCCTGTTTCTTAATACTTTACTCAACTTCTGGAATACTTCCTTCGCCATGCGAAAGAGACATGACTGACTGAGCAGAAGATTATCCAGCAGTAGGTTGCCATTGCTTTCTGTGGTAGACTGGTTGCCAGCCAA
>JBBBDQ010001143.1:1457500-1467500 GCA_037127315.1 Ascarosepion bandense
GCGGAATGAGATACGTAGAATCCAGTTATTATTCTGTTAGAAATTCAGGGGGCGCATTCTGTAGCATATATACATTTTTACATATTCATTTCACCCCAAGCAAGGTAGAACTGTCACTGACATTCAGGGGTTTACATAAGAGATGAATGATGAGAAAGAGGAAGAAGTTACAGGGATATCAGTAAGAAAAGGAGCAAGGAAAGGAAGAGGGCCGCATGAGAGTAGAGTGGAAAAGAAGAACTTGGTACAAGAGTTGTCAGGGAAAGGATATAAGCCAAGGAGATAAAAGATAGCAATTGACTTTGTATTTAAAATTTCCTGGAGATTGTAGCTGTCAGGGAATCAAGTATACGGAAGGGAATTCCACAGGCGAGAAGTGCGATTAAAAAAGCTGCTAGAATAGAAGATGCGGTTATATTTGATTAGTTTCACTGTAAAAGGGTAGGACATAGCCGCTAGTGTAGTCAGTCAGTTAAGTGCCATACGTGAAACACTCTTAGGCGATCATGTCTCGAAAGAGACATGACTGACTGGGCAGAAGATTATCCCGCAGTAGGTTGCCATTGCTTTCTGCGGTAGACTGCTTGCCATTCAAGGCTATAGAACTAAATATAACTTGTTATTTAACTCATAACTGGGAGGAAGAGACGGATTAATACTTTTCCCAATGCAATGAATTCGGCTCCCCGATTTCTCGTTCCGAGTCGATATCCACTGCACCACAACGTTCGTGCAAAGAGAACACTCGGGACTATTCATCGGAATAGAAGCTGTAAAAGACAGAGGGAAGACAGATTATGTCGGTGACAAAGTGACTCCAATTGAACTACCAGGTCGGGATCAATTACATTGCAAATACTTCGGTAGACTTAGTAAGAAACCCGAGATGAATAGCAGGGGCACCAGATCAGGTGTGACAACAGTATTCAGTGCACTGGTGGATAGTAGATTTATATGGGTAAAAGGATTTAAACAAGAAAAACTTCCTGGCCTTATACAGGGAACCAACCTTCCTAGCATCGGAGGTAGTTATGGATTTAATGCAGCCATTCCATTTGAAATCGGCTGATAAAATTACGCCGAGGAGACGCACTGATTTGCTTTCCGGCAGGCAAATTGAAATAGCAAAAGAAAATCTTGACACATTATGCAAGAACAAACATGACCTCTACAACAAACTGAAAGATATAACTACCTCAAACCAACTAGAAGAAATAATACTCAGACTATCCAAAATCACTGCAAAATCTGAAGTTGAACACCGTGCTAAAATTGTCAAAAAACTTAATTCACTATACAATGGCACGATCACTCTTCCCAAAAAATTCGATAAATTCATAAATCTTTCCAACCACGAACTACTAAGCACCAAAAAGAATTACTCAACCTTGGACCTAACTGCCATATATACCGTATGTATAACCAGCTTACTAAAAAAATTGAAATAGAAACGCTCTATCAAAGCATCACTAAATTACAAGATGAGAAAAACTTATAACCGTTAAACCCGAACTGAAAGATCTACTTAAGGCTGAGGCAATCAAAGATCGCCATGATAAAAGCAGAAGCTCCTCAAAAATTCTATCGAAACAACTAAAAAGTGCCGCGCACGAACTACGCAACCACCTTCACATAATTGTAAAAAAATGCTGACAAGGCTAACGTCTTTGTTGTACTTAACAAATCAGATTACAACACAAAACTCAACCACATACTCCATGACCACACAAAATTTTAAAAAATTAACAAAAACCCGACACACCAACTAAAATCTAAACTTAAAAACTCATTAGTGCCAACAGCGCTGATCAGAATTCCTTAAAACTCCCTAAAATTATTGGTGACTATAAACCTGGTTACATATACGGAACCATAAAAACTCATAAACCTAACTATCCTCTCCGCCCTATCATATCCCAAATTCCTACTTCTGTATACCAGTTAACTAAATATATTAACCAGCTTATCACACCCTACCTTCCGAGTAAATACAGCATAAAGTCAACCCTAGAGGCAATCCAAATCCTCAAGAGTGAAAAACCTAATAATGAAATCATAGCTTCACTTGATGTGGAAAACCTTTTTACTAATGTACCCGTCAGTGAAACTATTGATATAATTATAAGAAATGTTTACAGTAATCCTTCATTACCCCAACTCAAAATTAATCCCAACATCCTAAGAAAAATTCTACTAGCTTGTACATCTGAAGTGCCTTTTGTTGATCCAAACAACACTATATATATACAACGTGACGGAGTCTCCATGGGTTCAGTGCTTGGTCCTATTTTTAGTAATTTCTACATGTCTAACCTTGAAAATACTACCTTTGCAAAATTTACAAAACCATCAATATATCTACGATATGTTGATGATATCCTACTATCAATTAAAAATACTGATGAAATCTTACAACTTCAAAAACAGTTTCAAAATAACTCAGTTTTAAAATTTACTTATGAACTTAGCAAAGATAACAAAATTCCTTTTCTTGATATATTAATTAACACTGACAACAATAAATTTACTATCTCACCGTATCAAAAACCCACTAATAAAAATCCCTCCACACTCAATTATATCAGTGAATGCCCCCATTATTACAAAATAGCCATTATGAAAAATCTATTATATCGTGAAAAAGTCAATTCATCTACAAATCAGATCTTCTACAGTGAACTAAAAAAAAATAAAACAGACACTAATCAATAATAATTTTCCCAACTACATAGTTGATGAACAAATACATTATTTTCTTAAAAAGCTTAACATGGAAAAAACAACACATGATACTAACCCAACCAATCCTAAACATATCACTCTCTTATACCGTAGCCAGATGCACTCCAACTACCAACTAGATGAAAACATCCTAAAAAAAACTCATAAATACTAATATTTCTCCGACAGACTCTAACAAAAGAATTAAGTTCATTATATATTACACTAAATCCACTACATCTAATTCATTTGTCCGCAACGACTCTTCCCCCACCGTTAGTGATTTGCAAAAAACCAATGTAGTATATAAATTCATATGTCCATTTAGAGAATGTATCTCTAACAACCTCAATAATATCTACATCGGCCACACCACAAATTCGCTCTCACGGCGTCTGACGTTGCATTTAAATGAAAATTCAAATATATTCCGTCATTTAGAACAACACGGTTATCAACGCACACTTCTGAGAAAAACGCTTGTTGATAACACGTACATACTCAAACAAGAAAATAATAAACAGAAACTAAAAATCCTCGAAGCACTCTACATTAAACAATTTAAACCTGGTTTGAATACAATCAATTTCGATATTTCCAACAACGTACTCAAATGTCTGTAATCAGACCAGGGACCATAACACCACTATTTTGTCACTGTCTTCGGCCATCCGCCACGGTAGGGATGAACTTATATTTTCAATTCAATTATCTTTATTGTTAATAGCTTAAATGTTCTATGTTTACTGTGTGTTAATATTTACTCTTTGATAATGGCTTATGTGAGCCGAAAGCTTAGACCCGATAAAAAATTCAACAAATACTGTGATTTTTTGTTGTCTTTCAACGACATCACCATCAAGTATATCAGACGGTATGAACGGATCCTACACAAAATTAATAGACAAAACTTGTCTATACTATTCAATGAAACCTGCATTAATATATATATATATATATATATATTGTGTAAGTATGGATGAAATAAAAAAATTATCTATTAGGCGCGATTATTACAAAAATGTCGTCAGTACAAAGTAGAACGAATAAAACTTATTTAAAATTTACAACATAATTATTTTATAATATTAATACAAATGTTGATATTTTGTTTTAAAAGCCTCAAGAAGTGACAAAACAAAATAGCTACTTTTTATAGTGATATTATGAAATACTTATGCTATAAATTTCATATATATATATATATATATATATATATATATTGTAATAGTTGCTACAAGGGTTTATAAACGCATAGTATCACTACACAAAAATCTTCATGTTTCAGAGCACAAGTGCCCCTCTTCTGGTGATAAGTAGAAATGAAAAATAAATGGCGAAAACGATTTATTCTTGGGAATGTGATATATAAGTGATGTGTGGGATTGGAGTTTAGTATGTCTAAGCCGGTCAGTCGAGAGTTTGTAACCATAGAGATACAGCTTTGGGGTAGGAGAGGGGGCGGGGTAGCCTAGTCATTGACAGGTCACTTTTTAGTTTTCTCTAGGTAATTCTTATATTGAGATGTTAGGTTTTTTAAGAAAGGGTAAACACTTTTTATTTTACTACTATCTACTATCCCCTGCCTCTTTTTCCCTGTATTCTCCTTGTGAGTATAAGTTTCTCCAAACCCTCTTTCCAAACATATTAATATTGCTACCAGATCTATGTATTAATTGACAATATTTATTAATGATATGGAATTTTTTTTTCAAAGTTTCTTCTTTCGTGTGGTGTTTCAATTTATTATATTAAACACTGACAATTTTTTCCTGAGATTTTTGTTAAGGTTAGGGTTAGGGTTATGATACTAAAAGTAATCAATGAATCGGAGATTCCATGGAACGTCTAAAAAATTTATAGAAAAAATAGATAGATTTTTCAGTGGCTTCAATTCAGAATTCTAAATCATCGCTTTATATTAACTAAATACGTTGTTTTAATATATCTATTTCATTGCATCTCAATATAAAAGTTTTCTAGAACTTCGGATATTATACATGGAGACAGTCAGTCAGTCAGTCATACGGGATACACGCTTGGGCGATTATATCTTTTTCAAGATATAACTGACTGGGCAGAAGTTTGTTCCGCACTAGTTTGTCATTACTTTCTGCGGTAGACTGGTTGCCAACCAAGCTATAAACCTATTCTCTCCTGTTATTTAACCCATCGCCCGGTTCACTAAACTATCGCCCGGTTAACACTCCACCCTCGTCTATTGAACAGGTGTAGAAGCCCCTCCCTTGTTTCCTGTTTAGGATGTGGTTTCCGGCTTTCTCTCTTCCAAACTTTTTACTCTTTTCTTTTTTTCTTTTTTTCAATTGGAGTAGATAGACTAAACTATCGCCCGGTTCACACTCCACCCTCGTCTATTGAACAGGTGTAGAGGCTCATCCCTTGTTCCCTGTTTAGCATGTGGTTTCCGGCTTTCTCTCTTCCAAACTTTTCACTCTTTTCTTTTTTTCTTTTATTCAATTGGAGTAGATAGACTAAACTATCGCCCGGTTCATACTGCACCCTTGTCTATTGAACAGGTGTAGAGGTTCATCCCTTGTTCCCTGTTTAGGATGTGGTTTCCGGCTTTCTCTTTTCCAATCTTTTCACTCTTACGTAGCCCCCTGCACATCAGTGGCGTTACCGCCTTGCTCGGGGTGATGTGATTAAAAAAGAATAAATAAATAACTGGAGGGAAGAGACGGATTAATACCTTTCCCTATGGTATTTGTGCGTAAGTGAATGCAAGAAATTCAACTGCAATTCGAACTCGCTGCCAAAACAAACCTCTGCATTGCCAATATCCAGAACATACTAATCAAGCTGATGTTGAAAAAATTAATATGTATCGATATTTACAATCATCTGGATTAAAGGCTGAAATAGAAGTCTTTATACTTTCAGTGCGAGAACAGATTCTTTTTATTAGAAAATTTTAGGCAAAACTATTCCATAACTAGCAGTATACCCCGGCGTTGCTCGGGTGTAATGAAAGCGTTAAAACTAATCCATGGTCCTGGAGCTCGGACCCTTTGGACGTTGGCACGAAAGACTAAAAAGCATTTGTTGTTTCCAGTTAAGCGAAACCATAGACTAAAAGAAAAATGAATGGATGTAAGTAAAATTTTGATTTCCTGGTATCGATATCAAATACTTTTTTTTGTCGTAAACTGAATTTTGAAAGCCAAATAAGTCCTCTGAGTAAATGGTATAATGGCTGAGACTAAGAACTACAATTATACCTCAAACCCGAAGCAAAGACTAAAATAAAAAGCTGCAAAAAATACACACATACAGGCAGATAAACAGACACACACACAAACATCTTGCCATTTATATATATATATTATCGACTTTCTGCACTATTGTAAGAACTGCAAACTTGAAACTAATGAATAATGAGTTATGGGTTAAATAGCAGGACAGATTGGGTTCTATAGCCTTGGTCGGCAACCAGTCTACCGCAGAAAGCATTGGCAACCTATTCCGGGATAATCTTCTGCCCAGTTAGTCATGTCTCTTTCAAAACATGATCGCCCAAGCGTGTTTCACGTATGGCACTTAACTGGTTGACTGGCTATATACCTCTGGTTAGTGTTCGCGATTTAAGAATTTCTCAGTTGCATACCTTCAAGGTTACGGTGCCTCATTCATTTTGATGCATTGAAAAAAAAATATAGCGGTTCTTTTCATTCAGTCAGTTAAGTGCCATATGTGAAACACGCTTGGGCGAACATGTCTCGAAAGGGACATGACTGACTGGGCAGAAGATTATCACGCAGTAGGTTGCCATTGCTATCTGCGGTAGACTGGTTGCCAGCCAAGGATATAGAACCCAATCTGTCCTGTTATTTAACCCATAACTGGAGTGAATAGACGGATTAATACCTTTCCCAAGGGTATTTGCGCGTAAATGAATGCAATGGATTCAACTAGAATTCGAACTCGGCTCCCTGATTTCTCGTTCCGAGCCGAAATCCATTGCACCACAACGCACATCCTTTTTTTAATTCTTAACTTTTATAGAATGATTTATATTTTTTGTATACTTATATATTTGTACTTGACATGTTTTCAAAAATACAATTTCAAGAATAGAGACATGTTGCTAAAATATTTTTTATAATTGTCAAACCCAGTGTCTTTACTTCTTTTTTTGTCTTTTCTGAAATCATTCTCTTCTTTCAAGTATTATCATTATTATTATTATTATTATTATTGTACCCACAACTGTGAAGAAAATGAAGGAGGAAGAGAGAGTGGGGTACTTAAGGACGGGTTGCTTCAGCCTCGGGGGAATTGTGCCCAGCTAAACTGGAAGCAAGTTACCTATTGATATTTATCGTCTCGGTAAGGAGGATTGTGGGAAGCGTTTGCCTTCTTATAACAAACGTCCTCTGTACTTCTTTTGGGTTAGCGTTCTTCTGGCCGACGCGTGACTGGTTAATTGTCGTGCTGAAAAATATCACCGTTTTCTTTCTTATGTTACTAGACCAAGTTGGAGTGGGTCGCAAGAGGAGGTCCTTTTTCGCAACCCTTACCAGACTGTTGCTGCTCTCTTTTGAGTTCTCCCCATTTTTTTCTTCTGCATCGAAGGTTTTTTTTTCCAACACAACAAAACGAGTGTAATATTTTTATCAAACCGTTAGCAGGTTTTCTTCAAGAGGTGCGAAATTGAGATACCTGCATGCATTCTGAACACTTTTTCAAGGTATCGTTGTCAATTCAAAAGAAATAAAAAGAACAAGGAGCTTCTTTCATTGATTCCCAACTGAAAAAATATACCAACTCTCATAAAAGTCGTTTCTCTCTTGGAAAACGTCAGTACTGTCTTTATATTTTAAAAACAAAAAGGTTTCAATTAAAAAATATTTTTAAGAACTATAAAGACAAAATAAAGAAATATTTTTCAAGATGACACCAGAAAATATGACGATATCTCAACTAAAATCTGCAGACAAGTTAACCACACATTGTCACACATCTCAAGAGATTACAATTTAGAAAATACATCAGTAAGTTTTTTCGATGTCTCATATTTCAGAAGGAGTATTATGATTATTAAAGAAAGATAAAAAAAACCCAAAGTATTGGTAAAACGGACACAAAGATAGCTAGCTAACAAAAGGAAAAAGAAGTCATATAGATATAGACTAATAACTAACACACACACACACACACACACACACACACACACACACACACACACACACACACACACACACACACACATATATATATATATATATATATATATATATATATACTAGCAGTATAGCCCGGCGTTGCTCGGGTGTAATGAAAGCTTTAAACAAATCGATGGTCCTAGAGTTCAGATTCTTTGGACGTTGGCACGAATGATTAAAAAGCGAAAGTTGTTTCCAGTTAAAGCAAAACCATAGACTGAAAGAAAAATGAATGGATGTAAGTCAAATTTTGATTTTCTGGTATCGATATCAAATAAGTTTTTTCGTCGTAAACTGAATTTTGAAGGCTAAATAAGTTCTCTGAGTAAATGGTATCATGGCTGATACTAAGAACTACAATTATACCTATTTAGAGCCAAACCCGAAGCAAGAAATAAAATAAAAATGCTGAAAAAAAGACATACATATTGCCTTTTGTATATATATATTATCGATTTTCTGCACTATTGTAAGAACTACAACTTTGAAATATCTGAATATCGTTTCTTATGTCTTTGTCTATGAGTGTATCAAATTTGATTAAAATCGGACCACTCCTTCTATAACCCGAATTTTTCGATTATCGATATTTTTCGAGGGTACCTCGACACAAGAAACAAACAGTACAAGAAATAGTACAACTGTGTAAATTTTCAAGAAAAATGGTTCAGGAATTTCGGAGTCTATAGGTAACGGACACACACACACACACACAAAGTTCTATTTATAAATAAGTTTATATATATATATGCGTGTGTGTGTGTGTGTATAAACAGGTTCATCAATGCTCTCAAAAAATGGTGAAAATATATTGAAAGAATTTTGAAATGGCCACTATTTACCATAAAGAACATATCTCAATAATATGTACAGAATATCGGCTATTGTAACTCATAATTTTTAAAATCAAGTTGTGTTATATATATATAATTAGCTGACCTAGCAGTCGGTGTATATATATATAAGTTAATGTTTCCGATGAGCTTATGTACGGTTCGCCTCTAAATGGAAAGTGGCTCTGACTGTCGCCAATCAGAAGCATTTGCAAGATTTTGTACCGGGCCTAAACGTAATTTTCCAGTGTCTGAAAGCGTTTATCGAGGGTGGGCCAGAAACTGATCCTCTCTGGTCGGGTCGGGTCGGGACTTAAAGATTTTAGTCATTATTAGTGATACTGTTTTCTTGGTACGTTTTACAATATATATATATATATATATATATATATATATATATATATATATATAGTGTGTGTATTTTCACAGCATTTTTTCATTAATACAGGTTTCATTGAATAATATAGACAAGTTCTGTCTATTTATTTTGTGTAAGATCCGTTCGTATGATCTGATTAGCTTGATAGTGTTGTCATGGAAAGACGACAAGAAATCGCAATAATCGTTGATTTTTTTATCAGGTCTGAGCTTTCGGCTTACATAAGCCATTATCAAAAGATGAACATTTAATGTTCAGTGTACATAGAACATTTAAATTATTATTAACAGAGTGGAGTTATACAGAGAAAATTAGACAAGTCCATGTTTTGTGTCGCACATGGCTGTAGGCCGAGAAGGAATGGTGGTAGTGGGTTTTTTGTTCAACTGAGTGTATAGTGGCATGAGGGATTGGTCTGGGAACTGCTGCTACTATGGTGTAGGGGGTAAGTATAATAACTATGACCTCTCCCGTCGATTATAGGCATTGAAGTATGTTAATAGAGGTGTCGAAATTTATTTTATTTAGTCTATGTTTAAACTATATATATATATATATATACGCTTGGGCAATTCCAATAGCAATATAAGGCAATTCCAATAGCAATATAAGGACGACTCAGGCCGTGCTTGATTCAGCAATCGGCCAACACCTGTTGGACAATCCGGCTTGTGCCTCCTCTTATGAGGACAGTTGGTTTTCTGTCTTGCACAGTTCGTCATATCATCTACGTATTTTGGAGGCCATTTGCCTTAAAATCCAACAGCCGAGCCTGTGCAGGCAGAAAGAGCAGTTCTTACGCTCTTTGCAACTACTGGTGAGTTTGTGAGTGTAACCTTTTTCTTTTTTATTTTCACTCTAGTGGAATTTATATGTTTACACCC
>JBBBDQ010001143.1:1470000-1542500 GCA_037127315.1 Ascarosepion bandense
CACATTTTTATTACATAATGTGTTTCGGCTTTTTCTCTATGGATTTGGGAAAATTCTATAAAGAACATATATTCGAAGGCAAGAATTGAACATGCATCCACTTCTGTAGAAAACCACCTATTTGATTCGCCTTTTTTTATTGCCAAGCCATAAACAATACAAAGTTCTTCAAAGTCCATTTTACCATTATTAAGGAAAGCTCATCCTCTTCACTAAAAATATTTTTTCTCGAGCGCAGATATCTATTCATGCCGGAGTAAATAGGTTAATTCCCTGCCAAAGTACACCTTTTCTTTACGAAGGTTTATTAACTTCTTTCTGCAGAGTGTCATTTTAGGACGTTGGTCAGCATCACCCTTCCTCAATTTCATGTCTTCCTTAAAGAGGTTTTGACTTTTTTGTTAATTCTCCTAAACACTGCTCCGCTATCAATTTACTCAAGCTCGCTAAATAAGTTATGCGTTATTCTCCCTTGCCTTTAACCGGTCTTGAGAAATATCAGATTTACAATTCCATTTGTCCCTTATATTCTCCAGGAATTTTAACTATTTCTAGATGATATTTGGTCTCGGTTATCCTCAGTATATTTATGTAGAAACGCATGACTGTTGTTTCAACCCCCTTTATCATTGTTTTATGTGATACCTGTCCTCTTGTAAGACAGCATTCACTGTCATATAGGACAGTTATCAGAAACGAGTTCAGTACTATTTTTTTCAGTTTCTAAAATTCGCTTTTGTGTTTCTTAATATTCTGCTTATATTTTGGAAAGCTTCTTTTTTTTTTTTAATCATTTCACCCCGAGCAAGGCGGAAACGCCACTGATGTGCAGGGGGTTACATAAATGTAAAAAGATTAATTAGAAAAGAGTGAGGAGTACAAACTAGTTAGAAAGGAACAATAGAAAGCTGAGAAAGCAGGTGCGATGACAGATACATAGGTGGAGAGAAAGGGAAGGTCATACAGGGGAGGGGAGAGAGCTAGAGGCCAGTGGTTAGTAGATGAGTATTGACTTTGCATTTAAATTTCTGGAGGTTGTAGCCGCCAGGAAAGCAAGAATACGGGAGTGAGTTCAACACGTGGGAAGTGCGAGAGAGGAAGCTGCAGGAGTAGAATTGTCGTCTGCATTTGGCTAACCTGACTGTGAATGGGTGGGACCCAGTTGCCAATCTGGTTGCACGAGTAAACACCTGTTGAGGAGGCATTAGTGACTTAAGCTCGTCCGAGCAGAAGCCATGAAAGTATTTATAGAACAGACAAAGGGAGGCCACATTTCGACGATGGGGAAGTGGCTGCAGTCGAGTCGCCAGATCAGTACCTATCACATTACAGACTCTCCTTTGGAGCTTGTCAAGAACACTGAGGAGAACGGTAGGGGCACCTGACCATAAATGGCAGCAGTACTCCATGCATTGACGGATGGTTGACTTGTATATATGCAGGATGGATTCAGGTGGAAAAAACATCCTTGATCGACATAGTGACCCAACCTTCTTAGCAGTAGATTTTGCTATGGATTCAATATATTGGTTCCATTTGAGGTATGAGGACAGGATAAGACCGAGGAGGCGTAGTGTATTACTCTCAGGGAGAATCACTTGGTCCATGCTTATGGAAGGCAGGAGAGGTTGCCTGTAATGGTTGACAGACAACAGCTTGGTCTTAGATGAATTGAAGTTGAGAAGCCACTTCTTGCCACAGTTCACCACAGAGTGTAGGTCCGCTCAAGGTCAGCAGCGACATTATGTCTGTCCGCCGCGACAGGTTTCTTACTGGAGCGGGAGTATATTGTAGTGTCATCTGCGTAGATGCCTACTTGGGACTTGATCTCTGCTTGCTATTTTTGTTGTCAAGTCCGAGAAGGCGTAGCCTATTGCTTTTGGTTATCAATCTTCAAAAATATAAATTCAACGTCAGTCGGAAGCCTTTGTCTTTTTGAAATCTGTTCCTTTTAGGTCATTTCCTCAATCTCTATTTTTATCCTCATTCAAAGCCACTCCCTGTACTGACCTACATGTTAGTGGCATTATTGTTTTCATTAAACGCCTTAAAAAAAAACTTACATATTCCGTTATAGTTTAGTACACTATTTCTTTTGCTTTTAACGAATTTTTGCATGTTTCATAATATTTTGATTATCTTTAAGAATGCATTTTTGGTTATCCTAATGCATCCTCGGATTTCAATGTCGCACTCTCGTCTTTTGTTAAAACTCTTCCAAAGTATTTAAATTCTTGGTTCATGCTTAATTTTAGAATCTCAAAATTGTAACTTGCATTTTGAGAACTTTCATTTGCTAACAAACATGCGTTCTCTCTCCTAGCAACTGGTCGGTTCTTTCCGGTTTCCTTTACTACCTTCTGCATCACAAGTTTATGCTTTTTTTATTTGCCTCTTTTGCCTTCAATCTGTCATGTCAGTATCAAATTTCGAATCCCTTATTATGTGTCATACAAATTTCAGTTCCTGGAGTGAGGTAGATGTTTCGATTTTTTCTAAAATTTCATCGTTGCTCACATATTTGGTCTATGATATCACCAGCATCTTTTTGAGGAGACAGTCCATATTGGAGGACAGGTGCCGGGTAAGATTTTAGTGCTAATTTCTTTGTTCCTATTTTTTATCTCTGTTTAGACTTTGGAAATAATCTTGGGTTTTCCAAATACGGACTCAAATTTTAACAACTTAAATTGTTGTACTGTATTTACATTATTTGGCCTGTTGTCCTCATCTTTGCTGCCATTTGTATAACGTTTTGGTTGTTGTACGCTCTGATATTCTTCAGGTGCTAAGAATTTCTAATCGAAGTGTTTATTACGATTACACGGGTATATGAACTCCATTCCTTGCGGGAAGCCTCGATTGGAATCATGAGTTATCTCCCTCTAAACCAGCAGGTTTTTGTTCACCACTGCTGTAGCCTGGTATTAAACTCACAACTATCCAACGTCTATATCCACTGGGCCATGATTCTTTAATGACAAGATCAACTGAAATTTTGGGACTTATAAACCTAAGTAATCCTTTTTTAACAGAGTTCATCTTGCAATTCTTTTTCATGTTAATGGCTTCTCCAGTAACTAGAATGAGATAACTGATAGTTATATTACTTATCTATCTACCGATTTGTCCATTTCTCTCTCTCTCTCTCTATTTATCTCTCCATTAGTCTAAATATATATATATATACTTATTCTATTCATATATATATGAATAGAATAAGTAACGAACAAGTATAAAATGTGTCTTTAACATGTTTCACTTATAACAAGTTTCTTCATAGATTTAATAAGAACGAATGATCTCTAAAGAAGCTTGTTATAAGTGAAACGTGTTAGATTAAAGACAGTTTTTCCAACTTCTTCTTTATTTAATCTATTCATATATATATATATATATATATATATATATATATATATATATATATATATATGTGTGTGTGTGTGTGTGTGTGTGTGTGTGTGTGTATATATATATATAGAATAAATAAAGAACAAGTAAGAAAAATGTCTTTATTCTAACATGTTTTACTTATAATTATTATTGGATTTAAGATACTTTTTCTTATTGTTCTTTATTTATTCTATTCATCTTGTTGGATTCCAATCCATATATTCAACACACACACACACACACATATATATATATATATAGAGAGAGAGAGGGAGAGAGAGGGAGAGAGAGAAAGAGATAGAGAGTGAAATAGAGAGTTATTATTAGTGTTATAATAATGTTATGAATCTGCAAATCAAACTTTTTCAGTTTTCAGGGCTAAGTGCTCTATCGTCCTGCAGTAAAATATTGTTCAGTTACCGCATCATATTTATAATGTTATGAAAATCCAGAATCACAAACATGCTATTATTTTAGGTAAAATGTTTGGAGTTGGTGGTTATTAAAATTTAAAAGATTTGTGTGTGTAATCGAATGAATATTTAGACATTTTGTGCGCAATTGTAAGCATGTAGACGAACAGGAAGTGTCAGTTCATTACTTTAAAATATGATTGAACAAAAATGTTGCCAATATAAAATCTGAATCGCTATCTACCTGTGTAATTTATAAAATGTAATAATTAAATGTATGTGCGTTGTGGTGCAGTTGATATCGACTCGAAATGACAAATCCGGGAACCGAGATCAAATTCCAGTTGAATTTCTTGCATTCACTTACGCGCAAATATCCTATATCGTTGGCTGGCAACCAGTCTACCGCAGAAAGCAATGGCAACATACTACGGGATAATGTTCTACCCGGTCAGACATGTCTGTTTCAAGACATGATCACCCAAGGCGTGTATCACCTATGTCACTGACTGAATAATTTAACAGCAGTATTCTATAGCCTATGTTTCAAGCCAGTCAACTGCAGAAGAAATGGCATCCTACGGCGGGAAAAAAACTTCAGTCCTGTCAGTCAATCTATTTTGAGACATGATCGTCCAAGCGTGAATCACGTATGGAACTTAACTGACTGACTCCAAATTAACATAATAAAAAACTAATACGCAATGTTTCATTCATCATCCGTTACACCAAATTGTATGTAGGGCAGCAATAAAGCTTCTCCACCTCTGCCTAACTTGTCAATGAACACCAAGGGTACTGCATGGCTTTCATCTCATTCTCAACCGTACTTCTCCATGTTGTCCTTGGTCTTCCCCTCTTTCTTTTGACATCTGGGGTTTAGTGCTGTTCTTGTGATTGACTGTGTATCTTTCCGGAGCACATGCCCAAGTTATCTCTACCACCTTCTTGTGATAATGGTGCCCATGTTCTCTTGCTTGCATTTCTCCAACATGTCTTTATTGGAGATCTTCTCTGGCCAAAATATTTTCAGCATTTGTCGGAGGCATGTGGTGTGAAAGGATCGAAATTTGGTGAGATCCGCCTTAGTCATTCTCCAGCACTCAGATCCGTAGAGTGTGAAAGAATACTGGAATAAGTAAAATATTACTAAAGCGTGAAACACATAAGACAAAAAAAAAACTGGAATGAAGAAGATATGGATTAACGACTGCCAATATATTCAATTTTTGAAGATGGAATTTGACTGGAAAAAAAAACAGTGGAAAGGAATTTCTACAAGAAAGAAGTGCGAGAGAATTTTTTTAATCATTTCCCACCAAGCAAGGCAGAGACTGTCATTAGTGCGCAGAGGGTTACAGTGAGAGAAAAAACTAGGCAGAATGATTATTGAAGAAAATATATCAGAATAACTTGATATAATTATTTTGGAGACTGTCGCTATCAGTATAGTAAACGGAAGGGTTCCAAAGGCTGGAATTGCGAGAAAATAAGCTATTAAAGTATGAAAGGCGGTTATATCATATTCAACAGGAAAACGGTGGGACCTGGATACCAATCTAGTAGAACGCTTAAATTCGTGCGGTCGGGACACCAGAGAAAAGTTACTAAAAAAATATTTGTAGAAAAGACAGAGAGAAGTCACGCCACGTTGAAGAGAAAGTGACTGAAGTGGAGATGCCATGTCAGGATGTATTATATTGCAGATTATTTTGTAGATTTTGTAGAGAATCTTGAGATGAAAAGCAGGAGCACCCGACCAGATATGAAAACAATACTGTGGTCGGTAGATCCGGTTATTGATTCGATGTATTCATCCCAATTGAGGTCGGTTGTTAAAGTAGTGAGGCCAAGGAGGCGCAGTGTGTTGCTCTCTAGGAGATTAGCATCACCTATGGTGATGGCAGGCAGGGAAATTTATCTATAGCAGTTAAATGAGAGAACTTTTGATCTGGGGACATTAAAATTTACAAGCCATTTCCCTGCCCTAGTTAACCACTGATTAGAGTTAGATTTCAAGAGCAGCAACCAATCAACCTTGGCAGATTTTCTCTTGACACGGGAGTAAATGGCAATGTAATCTTCATAGATGCCTAATTAAAAAATGAAGATATTAGAGAGATTATTGATGAAGATAAAAAATAGGATAGAACCTAGAATAGAGCCTTGAGAGTCACTCATGTTTGTGTGGAAGGAACTTGAAGTTTGCTCCTTGAAAACGCTCGTTGAAAACGACCTTCAAAGCACAGAACATACGGTGACATCTAGCCATTTCAACTGTAAAATGGTCAGACCTTGCCGTCAATCTATTACCACGCGTAAATTCATAAATTCGAGGTAGCACAATGTAGAGTGCATCAGAACAATTACCATGAAAGTATTACTAGAAAAGACGCAGGGAAACTAACTTACTGCTGCAGTAAAGTGATTGAAGCGGGAAATTCTGGGTGAGAGCCAAGAGCATTGCTGATTCTTCTTTAGATTATATTAAGAATATTTAATTCAACAGCTGAAACAGCGGTACAGATGTGACTGCAATATCCACTGCATGCATACCTAGTAGACTCATAAATGTGTTAAATGCAGTCAATCAAGTGCTAAACAAGATACGCGCTGTAGGCGATCATGTCTCGAAGTTTATCCCGCAGTAGTTTGTCATTGTTTTCTGTGGTAGATTGGTAGCCAGCCAAGGTTATAGAACCCAATCTGTCCTATTATTTAACTCATAACTGGAGGGAAGAGACGTATTAATACTTTTCCCAAGTGTATTTGTGCGTAAGTGAATGAAAATAATTCAACTAGAGTTCGAACTCAGCACCCCGATTTGTCTTTCCGGGTAGATATCCACAGCACCACAACGCACATCCTCGTGTGAAATACAGTGTGTGAAATACATGGTGTCCATAAAGTTCGTATACACTTAAAAAGATTTATAACTTTATTTGTATTTGCGATGGAAACAATTTGTAAAAAGGATTAGAAAGAAGTAAATCTATATTTCTTAAGGTTTTATTGGAATTTTATTTAAGTTTCTACATGGTCTCCATCATTAGCAATACAAAGCGTAATACGATTTTGAAGTTCACGGGAAACATTTACCAACTAATTTACAGTAATGCCTGAAATCACATTTTAACTTTCAAATCTTCTTATGAACTAGGTTTGGTAGCATACAATTGTTTTCACATGTCCCAATAAAAAATCTCATGGAGTCAAATCTGGCGAAAGTGGAGACCAATAAAACGGTTCACCCCTTCTTTTCCATCTGTTTACTTAGTTAAAAATTGTTGCAAATTTTGTGGTAAAGAATTATTAAAAAACTATACATGAAACTAGGTACATTAAACTTTATAACATCATTACAGATAATTTCTATCACAAATACAAATAAAGTTATTAATTTTTAAAGTGATCACGGACGTTGTGGATGCCCTGCATATTTTGTTCAGAAAACAAATCTAGGTCAACAGGGAACCAATTTTTCTAGAATGAAACCTAGCAATGAATTCTATATAATCTTTTCAGTTTATGTCAACGGAAATATTTGGGCTAAAAAAGAGCAAATATTTAATCTCCCGGTGGTTAACATCAGCCATATTGATGGAAGGCAAAAGAATATACTCTAAAACAAGTAACTGATACTAGATTCGTATAAACTAAAGCTATTTCTTGCTCCATATTATGAGGTATATTTTAGTATTAGCTGCAAATTCGACCTTAGCAATCCGATCTGACTTACAATTAAGACAGAAGTTTATAGTTATGTCATCAGATTATATACAGATTTGAAAATTAATCCCATCGGAAGTCATTCCCAAGAAAAGAGGAATCAAAGGAATCGTATTAATTTCATCATAATCTGTAAGTTTCTCTCGTGAAACAAAATCCGTTAAATAATTATGATTTACAATTATATATTGTTATAAAGTGCAAAATCCATAATTGTTGTTCTTGAAATCTCATGCAAATCATTTTGCCGAGTTAATGTTTACAACCTGACCATGAATATTTATAACCTGGAATATAAATAATTCAAATGTTTTGGTGGACAAATATGAACCTATTGAGCTAATTTATTTTGCGTGTTCCTCTTACGTAGGTTGTTTAATTTTATGTGTTGAGTTCTTTCGTAGGTCTTTTAATTTTCATGTTCTGTTCTTTCGTAGGCCGCTTTGCTTGGAGTGAAATGATTATATTGTGATTATATGAGATCTTGCAAAAAATGCGAAGTTGTATTGAAAACTGGAATGAAGACATCATTTTTTTATTTGTTAGCGCTTCGTTAACTCCCTTTATTAAATAAATAAATAAATAAATAAATAAAGCAAATTAATTAAAATCGATGAACTAATTAAAATTAAAATTGTGTTCATGGCATTAGTATGAATACTGAAAATGTTAAATAGTCGGTATCAAAAATGGAACGGGATAAAAGAAGAAAATGTTAAAAGGTAAAAATGTTGCATTTTACTTACAAAAAAAAACAGTAAAAAAATATAGTGAATACAATAGAAAAGATGGCAACAAGAAAAATTTGGATGAAAAATTTGGATGAAAAATTTGGATGAAAAATTTGGATGAAAAATTTGGATGAAAAATTTGGATGAATTTTGTGTTTAGCGTAAAAGCTATTGGCGCTAAAATGTGAATAAACGAACCGATTTGAAATGACGGCCCAGTTTATTGAGTTCATTAAACATTCAAGACATCTTCTGTTTCCTGTCGATATTGGATTCACTTCTTTAGACTCCAAAGCTCCACCAAAGACTATAGATAGAACAGTCAATTAAATTTAGTTTCTTTTTGTTTATGATTTTATTCTCGACTTCAGTTGCTTTCTTTCCTATGGGGCATGGTATCCCTCTCTATTTTCTACAAATATTTTCATAGCAACTACTTATTTTTTTCCACCCTGTACGACTTTAACGTTCTACTAGATTGGAATCTAGGTCCCACCATTTCACTGTTAAAAAAGATAAATTGCATTTCTTTTCTATAAGTTTCTTTTCTCGCACTTCCCACCTGTGAAACTCACTTTCGTTTATTTGCTTACCTGAACAATTTTTAAAACTTAAATGCAACGCCAATCACCCTCTTTTATCTTCTTAAATCTCGTTCATCTTTCTCCTTTCCTCCATCATCCCAACTCTCAAGCATGTCTCCCACGCTCACTTCATAAATTAATTTTCACTTTCCATTTCCTAGTAACCACCACGTATTAATGGAATTCCCTGTTTTACTTGGAGCGAAATGATAAAAAACGTCTTATATTGTTATGATAGAAGAATATTTGGACAACCGTTTTCATCTTTATTACCATTTGTACGACGTTTTGGCCGTTGTACGCTCCGGCCTTCTTAAGCTGCTAGGAATTCCGAACCGAACCCTTTATTACGAATACTGGGATACATCATTCTCATTCCTTGGTCGAAGTACCTTTTGGTAATCATGAGTTATCTCCCTCCAACCGGACTCTCTAATTTACTTGTTCACCACTGCTGCGGATATCGACGTTGGTTAGTTCCAGTGACTTGACCCAAAGAGTTGAGATTTCAATATCAAACTACAACAGTAGTGAACAAGTACCTTAGAGAGTCCGGTTAGAGGGAGATAACTCATGACTACCAAAACTGCTTTCGTGCAATGAATCAGAATGATAATACGCCAGTGATTGTCATAAAGGGTTCGGTTCGAAATTTCTAGCATCTGAAGAAGTCCGGAGCGTACAACGGCCGAAACGTAGTACAATTGGCAACAGAGATGAGGACGGCAGTCCGAATAATGTAAATAGTGTAAATACTGCCTCATCTCAGAAATATAGACAAATAATGATAGATGTGGCAAAAAATGCGTAATTGTGCAGGAAATTAGAATGAAATTTGGTGAGGATGATATGAGGGGTAAATCAGATTCTATACACTTTCTTCGGAGTAACCTTTTTTCTAACTTTAATTAAAGAAGATTTTTTTTAAAATCAAAAAAATAGTCAGATTCATTAAGTTGGACAACAGATGCATTCTCCCATTATTATCAGATGGAATATTAAATGAGAAAAATAGGAACAAAAGCAGATCCACAATAAAATCAGCAACACTATATACCCAAGCATTCAGTCAGTCAGGTAAGTGCCATACGTGATACACGCTTGGGCGATCATATCTCGAAAGAGGCATGACTGACTGGGCAGAAGATTATCCCGCAGTAGATTGCCATTACTTCCTGCGTTAGACTGGTTGCCGACCAAGGCTATAGAACCCAATCTGTCCTGTTATTTGACTCATAGCTAGAGGGAGACGAGATGTATTATATCATGCCGTAGTAATTAGTGGGGGATCAGTTTATTACTTTAATACGATAGAAAACCGATCCCCCACTTTATGACCAGTAGACGCCTTAACCATGATTTAAACTATTATATTCAGTCAGTCAGTTAAGTGCCATACGTGATACACGCTTGGGCGAAAGAGACATGACTGACTGGGCAGAAGATTATCCCGCAGTAGATTGCCATTACTTCCTGCGGTAGACTGGTTGCCGACCAAGGCTATAGAACCCAATCTGTCCTGTTATTTGACTCATAGCTAGAGGGAGACGAGATGTATTATATCATGACGTAGTAATTAGTGGGGGATCAGTTTATTACTTTAATACGATAGAAAACCGATCCCCCACTTTATGACCAGTAGACGCCTTAACCATGATTTAAACTATTATATTCAGTCAGTTAAGTGCCATACGTGATACACGCTTGGGTGATCATATCTCGAAAGAGACATGGGTGACTGGGCAGAAGATTATCCCGCAGTATGCTACCATTGCTTTCTGCGGTAGACTGGTTGCCAGCCAAGGTTATAGAACCCAGTTTGTCCTGTTATTTAACCAATAACTGGAGGGAAATGACGGATTAATATCTTTCCCAAAGGTATTTACGCGTAGGTGAATGCAAGGAATTCAACTGGAATTTGAACTCGGCTCCCCGATTTGTCGTTTCCAAGCACATATCTAAAAAATTACTCAGTTTCAAATTTCAATGAGCCTTTCTCTTTGTGTGAATTTGTAGTTTCATCTACGTCAGTCGTTCCCAACCCCGGGGTAAATTACCCCAGTGGGGTAATGAGCCCATATTTTGGGGATAATGGATGTTTGGTTTGGAAAGAGGCAATCAGCTTATAATTTCACATTGTGCCAAATTATTAACGAGACAGCATTTCATGGAAAAATTCCCTCTACCCCAATCTTTCAAAGTATCTTTCTTCTAAGGCTTGTGGAAAAAAAAATCAAAATTTCTCCACTTTTTAGACATTAGATCATAGAACTGTGATCATAGTCAAATTTTGGTAATTTTTGTCACTACTTTAGTTTCCTATATTACGGTTATTTTTTTATTAAGGTAATGGATAACAGTGAAATTGTATTTTGGGGTAATCGTAGCAAAAAGTTTGGGAATCTATTATCTAAGTAAACAGCCGGAAGCTCGGGGATACAGAACATTCTGAGAATTTTTTTTTTATCAATTAACCCCAAGCAAGGCATTCTACTGCCACTGTTGCGCAGGGGTTTACATAGGGGAAAGTGATGAAAAAGAGGGGTTAGTTATAGGAAAAGTCAGGAGGAGGGTAATAGACGGATGAGGATACCGAGAATGGAGGTGAAGTAGATGAAAAAAGAGCTTGAGAGAATGAATGCGAGTTAGTGTGGTAGGAGATATCTATTAACTTTACATTTAAACTCTTGGAGATTGTAGCTGTCGGGGAAGCAAGTATATGGAAGAGAATTCTACAGGTGGGAAATGTATAAGAGTGTGACAACACAATATTTATATGCAAACAGGTTTTTTTTTTTAATCATCTCACCCCAAGCAGGTCATTCTACTGTCAATGTTTCGCAGGGGGTTACATAGGGGAAAGTGATGAAAAAAAGGGGTTAGTTACAGGAAAAGTCAGGAGGAGGGTAGTAAACGGATGAGATTGCCGTGGATGGGGGTGGAGTAAATGAAAAAAGTGCTTCGGAGAATGGATTCGAGTTGGTGTGATAGGGGATGTCTATTGACTTTAAATTTAAATTCCTGGATATTGTAGCTGTCGGGGAAGCAAGTATAGGGAATGGAATTCCACAGGTGGAAATGCGTGAAAAAAAGCTGTTAGAGTAGAAATTGAGGTTACATTTTATCGGTTTCACTGTAAAAGGGTGCAACCTATTTACTAATCTAGTAGCTCGTGTAAATTCATACATAGGAGGCACCAGTGATCTAAATTCATTGGAGCAGAAGCCGTGAAAATATTTATAGAAGAGGCAATAGGGAAGCCACGTCGCGCCGGTGAGACAGCGATTGCAGCCGAGCTACATGTTTTATGTCCAGAAAATAAGAAAATAATAAGAACATATGAAAAACAATAACAAAAAACTTAAACACCTTATCGTTTTTAATTAATCTTAAATTTTTAACACAGCTAAATATATAATATATAATATATTACCTCTTTTCTATTCTTTCCTCCTGTTTCCTTTTTATATATATATATATACCAGTTTGTACATTCTTTCTTTTACCCCAACCACTTCTATTCCTGTGAGACAGTTAAATTTTTTATTTTTGTTTCTTTAATACAGACGTAATCTAAAAGTCTTCTTATATCGGGCCATAAATCTCTGTCTCGGCCCCTCTGTCTTTTTATGTCTGAGCGACGACAAATCTTTTAAAAAATTTCTTTCTTAACCCAACCACATTTTTAAAAAACTTCTGGTGTATGGATATATTTTTGTGCTTCTTCTGGTATATGATATTTTACCATATTTGATTTAATAATTTTTTTGTTTTTGATCGTTGCTGAAAAACCGAGAATTTTCTCGCTGAAATAGCCATTCAACGAATGTAGAATTTTGATATAATATATATGTATTATATATATATATATATATATATATATGTTTAGACAGGGGAATGTTGACAAAGAAATAAGATATAAAAAAATTCAGTAGCCAAAGTAACGACCGCTACCGGCTTCAAATGGTGAAATGAAGGTAAAGTTGTATTAAAAAAGAAAAGGGTAAAGTTATATATATTGTCATCCGCAGACAGATCTGTTTCCCGTTATCACAGCTCATCAGTACGTTTAGACTCCGATGGCTTCTTAACCCAGGATTGAAACCCGACCGAATTGGCGTCAGTCGGCGATTCTACCTCTGGGCTATGGCGTTCGGTAGAAGAAGGCATACTTTTTAGCGTGTATATTATCATTATACGCGCCCAATAGCCAGAGTGCTCGAATTCATTTTACTGAATGAGCGATGCGTACATGCCAGAGTAGCTACTGTTTTTCAAATTCTACCAATCTTCCAGAGTGCTCAATCAGGGTGTGAGAGCGTAAATATTGTCATCCGCAGACAGATCTGTTTCGCCGTATCACAGCTCATCAGTACGGTTAGACTCCGATGGCATTTTAACCTAGGATTGAAACCCGACCGAATTGGCGTCAGTCGGCGATTCTACCTCTCTATATATAAAGAATAGAAAAGAGATAATATATTATATATTATATATTTAGCTCTGTTAAAAATTTAAGTTTTTATATATATATATATATATATATATATATATATATATATATAGATAGATAGATAGATAGATAGATAGATAGATATGTTTAATTAAAAAGAAGAATGTACTACCATAATTATTATAATTTCTTTTTGTTTTTTAACATAAACTATGTAGAAATTGTCCGAATGGTTTGAATGTTTTCTGCTATCAAATATTCACTTAATTGATTTATTTTTAACTCCTATGGCTTTATTTTCATTTTCAATTTTCGGTATAAAGCAAATTGAAGCTATACATTTAATAAATGAAAAAATTGACATGCCAGATGCATAATTTATAACGAACTTAAACAACGCTAGTACTACAAAACAAAATTAAAATCTTAGAACGTCTAGTTCAAGATATGCACATAATGATTGCATTGTGTATGAAACTCCGAGTTGTGCATTAGACGTAGGATAATATGTATATTTAGTAATAAATACTTAATAGTTCTGTAATATTTTATTGAGCACTGTTCTATTAACACCTGATAAATATTTATATATCGGTGTGTACCTGCGTGTATACACATATGTATACTTATTGACAAAAACACACACACATACTTACATACATACTTACATACACATATGAATATATATATATATGTATATATGTATATATATGGGTGTGTGGGTGTGTGTGGAGAGAAATTCTAGGATTGTTTTTGAAGACGAATCCTTACGACTTTAGCTGATCTGTTCATCGGCAAATGACATTTAGTATGCATACACTACACGATGGTACATTGAATATGAAAAATATTTCTACTCAGACGTAACTTGAATCCACTTTTTTCACATAGTGTTTCAGTTTAAATCCGATCTTATTTTGATAATGTCTGACATAATTCCACCTTAGCATTTTCTACTATAGTGCATCTTATTATATATATATAATACATATTTAATATATATGAAATATATATATCCTAATACATATATATAATATATATTTTAGGAAAATATGTATATTTATTATTAATGATATAATACAGAATGCTTCAGAATCTGATCACTGTTTTATTAATAATCATATTATAAGTATGTGCAACCTCATATATATATTTTTTAATTTACGTCACTAAATATATATATATAAATATATATATATATATATAAGAAAAATTAAGGCAGACAGGTTATTTCATGGTAAATCGGAAGAAAGGCGTATTTCAGGCGAACCAACATCGGCTTCCGTCTTTATTTTACAAAGGATTTTGCACGAATGAGATTCACAAAGACCTGAAAAAGAATAAAAATAATGTTCGCTCCTTTAAAAAAAAAATTCAAAAAAATATGAATTTTAAGAATTTTCTCTTTTAAGGGAACGACTGTTATTTTTATTCTTTTTTGGGTCTTTGTGAATCTCATTCGTGTAAAATACTTTGTAAAATAAAGACGGAAGTTGATGTTGGTTCACCTGAAACAGACCTAAACTCCCGATTTACCATGAAATAACGTGTCTGCCTTAATCTTTCCTATATTTGCTCTATATGTATTTACATACATATATATTTCAAGCTTTCTTAGAGAGTTACCCTACCAATGTTTGTACAGGATACTCATTTGGATTTTTCTATACGCACACTGCATACTTATATATATATATATATATATATATATATATATATGAATGACATATTTGTGTGTGTGTGTGTGTGTGTGTGTGTGTGTGTGTGTGTGTGATTAATGTACAGTATATTTGCGCAGCAACCTTTTTTTTTCGAACATGTTTTATAGCAGACAATGAATATTTGATGACTTTTTGTAGAGCATATTGAGGTAAATTATAATTGTGCGTATTGTTTGTTGTCCAAAGTATTTGCAGTTACTCTCTGAGATTGGTTGTTAATTGTTATAATTTTCTTTTCACAAATGTATGAAAAATTGGAGACCCGAGTTCGAATTGCAGTTAAATTCGTTTCATTCACTTTCGCTCAAATGCCTTTGGGAAAGGTATAAATCCATCTCTTCTCCTTCCAGCTATGGAGTGAATAGCAGGACAGATTGGGTCTGTAAAATTGATTGTCAATGCCAATTTACCGAAGGAAAATTTTCTGCATAGTAAGTTATACAGCGAGAATATTTTGAGGACCCTAGATGACACACCAGGATTTGTTATTGGAGGCCACAACCTGAACAACATAAGATACGCGGACGATACAGTACTGATTGCGGACACGGAAAGGAAACTGCAAGATCTCATACAGAAAGTAGCAGTGGAGAGTGACAAGAAGGGACTACAAATAAACTTTAAGAAAACTGAGTGCATGGTCATCAGCAAAAGATACAACCCAAAATGCCAAATACAGGTGGGGGATAACAAAATCAAACAAGTCCAAGAATTTAAGTACCTAGGAAGTGTTCTAACAGGGGATGGAAAGTGCGACACGGAGATCCGAAGGCGAATTGGCATGGCAAAGGACGCGTTCCAGAAGATGAGCAAAATACTAACACACAGGAAAATCTCAATAGAAACGAAGAAAAGAGTGCTAGACTGCTACGTGTTCAACAAGAGCAAGACTTCAAAAGCCCCACTAATCAATGAATTTGAAATTCTCACCTACACAGCGGACAAGGCTGAATGACTTGACCGTAGATTCTCCAACAATTCGACACTGGACTCGTTAGGTATACCTACACCCGACCCAGAACTAAGGCTCAACTAAATAACGTCCACATTACACCCTCGCTGGTCTCCAAGATAATTGCACAACTTGACCCACACAAAGCGAGTGGCGGTGACGGAATCCCAATCATATTACTGTAGAAATGTGCCCCAGAACTCTCCTCTGTTCTCTCTAAACTGTATAACCTCTGCCTATCTACTTCCTGTTTTCCTGCCTGTTGGAAGTCCTCCTGTGTAGTTCCTATATTTAAGAATTCTGGCGAACCCTCAGACCCCGCCAATTACCGCCCTATTAATCTCCTTCCGACCTTCGGCAAAGTTTTCGAAGCCATTATCAACGCCGAGGTGATTCAGCATTTCACGGCCCACAGGCTTCTCTCTGACAAACAGTACGGGTTTCGCTTCACCAGGTCTACTGCTGATATGCTAACGACCATTACCGAGTGCATATACCGGGCACTTGACAAGAATGGTGAAGCCCGAAACGTTGCCTTGGATATCTCCAAAGCGTTCGACAGGGTCTGGCACGCCTGCCTCTTGTGCAAACTACGGAGCTACGGTATAACTGGACATCCGTTTGACCCCATCCAGTCATTCCTCTCTAACCGCACATTGAAAGTGGTTTTAAATGGGCATGCCTCCCAAAAGTACCATACGAACGCAGGCGTCCCTCAAGGTTCTATCCTAGGCCCCACGCACTTTCTGATGTACATTAATGATCTCTCCGACGCCATTAGATCCCAAGTAGGCATGTACGCCGATGACACCACAATCTACTCTCGCCTCGATCAAAAACCCGGTGTGGGCGACAAAGCGAACCTCGCTGCCGAGCTTGAAAAGGACCTCCAATCCGTTTTGGCCTGGGGTAGGAAATGGCTAGTAAATTTCGATGCTTCTAAAACGAAGCTGTTATCAACTAACCACCATAGACAATCGCATCTACCTCCCATTAGCTTGGAACAGGCTTGCCTCCCAGTGAGTAAAGCACTACACCTTCTTGGCCTTACACTTTCGGCGGACCTCAAATGGAATGACTATATCGAATCCATTGCCAAATCCGCCACTATGAAAGTTGGCACTCTGTGCAGGGTCCGGAAGTTTTTCCCGACTGAATCTATCCTGCACATATACAAATCTACCATCCGCCCATGTATTGAATACTGCTGCCACATCTGGTCGGGTGCCCCTGCTACTCTCCTCGGCCTTCTTGACAAAATACAACGGAGAATCTGTAACGTGGTTGATACTGACTTGGCAGACCAGCTGCACCACTCTCTCACCGGCGTGATATGGCTTCCCTGTGCCTCTTCTACGAGTTCTTTCATGGCTTCTGCTCCGATGACCTTAGACCATTAGACCTAAGCACTAATTTACACGAGATACTAGATTAGCAACTAGATCCCACCCTTTTACTGTTAAACAGATAAGATGTAACCGTAACTTCTACTCCAACAGCATCTTTTCTCGCGCTTTTCGCCTGTGGAATTCCCTTCTACAAGTCTGCTTTCCTGACAGCTACAATCGCCAGGTGTTTAAATATAGGGTCAATAGACACCTCCTATCACACTAACTTCCAACTATTCTCCCAACACTCTCATCTACCCAACCCTCATTCTCGATATCCTTACCCGCCTATCACCCACCCTCTGACATTTCCTATATTTAACCATCCTTTCTCCACTCTATGTAGCCCCCTGCGCAGTAGTGGCAGTTAAATGCCTTGCTCGGGGTGAAATGCTTATAAAAAAATAAAAAATAAATGTTATTTTTTCAAATTGTATTAAAATTTTAAAGTACAAGTTTTTTGTACCGTAAATATATCCCGATATATTTGAAAGTAAATTACTTAGTTAAATTTTCCATGGTTTTCTACGAGAAGATTTAGGTGGTTTGAGACGCAGAATTTGAGGCAACATTTATTTTTCGTGATACTGTATTTCCTTTTATTGTATTTCTTTGTCCTTTCTTTTCCTCTTCTTGCTTTCCATTCAGTTTTTTCTGTTTCCCCTTTTTTCTTTTTTCTCTTTTTTTTTCTATTTTCTCTTCTTTACATTAATCGTATATCTTTTCTTTATCTTTGCTTTTTTCTTTCTTTGGGGTTCTTTTCGAATGAGCAAGAAATTTTCGTAAATAACCGTTACAAATATCTATTATAATATGGATATGTGAACGTCTATGTAAATAAAATAAAATAAAATAAATTTGGGGGGCATATTTTGAGGAACAACTGTTGTACCATTTGAGTCTGACGAGCCGCTTTAATAACATCAGGACACGGTGGAATATGTATAACCCATTGTAATACTCTAAAAGTCTTCTGTATATATATATATATATATTATTGATTTACTGCTCTATTGTAAGAACTGCAACCTTGAAACTTCTGAATATCGTTTCTTATGTCTTTTCTATGTGTGTATCAAATTTGATTAAAGTAGTTTGTTGGTTCGTTGGTTGTTTTGTTTTATGGCATATCAACCACGGCGGGTCATTTATTGCCAACTAAATTTTATTTATTTATTGTTGGTAATACCGTTTTCTTTCAACAATTTATTTTTGTTTTTCATATAAGTTATGTGTCTTATAATACTTTTTTTTTCTTTTCGAGTATAAAGATTCATTGGTATTTGTTTTAAGGGCAGGGTCTCAAGTCCTACCCTGTTATTTAACCCATAACTGGAGGGAAGAGATGGATTAATACCTTTCTGAAGGGTACCAGTGTTTAAGTGAATGCAGAGTATTCAGCTGGAATCACCGATTTCTCTTTCCGAGCCGATATCCACTGCACCACAAGGCACATCTGTCACTAAACGCTTACAGCACCTCGTATTCCCAAGCAGTCACCCATCTAAGTACTAACCAGGCTCAACGTTGCGTAACTTCGTTGATCGAGCGAGAACGAGTAAAGTAATGAAATATGTTTTATTTAGTATCATACTTTTTTCCTTTTTTTTTTTTTTTTTTTTTTTTTTAAGCAATGACAAAGAACCGGTGCCGGTCTACCACGAAGTCTCATCTCATGCGTGTATTCCGAATTTGTCGTCTCCTGTATTAAGAACCAACACTGCTATTTTACGGGTGGCTGGACAGTTAACTCCATGCTTTTTTAAAATGCGTTGGCCAGTCGTGCACAGTGCAAAATTTAACTGAATTTGAACTCGGATCATCGATTTCATGTTACGCTACAATAACCGTTAAACTAACCGCATGTTTTTAATCTTTCTCTCTTTCACTCATTCCCTCTCCGTCTTTCTCTTCCCCTCACTCGCTTTTTCTTCTTCTTCTCTCTCTCTCTCTTTCTTTTTCTCATGAAATAATTCCCCAAAAAGACGTCTTTTTCTACACAAGCCTTAAGATAATCCAATAAAATCTCTGGGTAGCCTGGTTGTTCAGTTACGTTCCGTATACAGGTTTGATAGAAATACTTTTGACATATATCTCGCAGAATATCTTGCACATACGATATTACTAGCAGTAATGTTGTCATCTAGTTAATATCACTGCGTAGAGGATATTTCATGGTGGTTATATATTGGATGGATTTCTGCAAAATCTTCCAAATACGGACAAATTTTATCTTCAGATCATTATTTGCTGGCATGAGTAGAGTTTACGGTTCCAATTCAAATGAATTTTTTTCGACATAAGCCTCCATCATGAAACCTTAAATAATTAGTTTTATATTTTTATCTTCATTGATGCAATATAATAAACAATTCTGTAAATTATGCTTTTAAAATTAAAAAATGTATGAAAAAAAAATAATTCCCTGAAAATAGCCTACAAATGATTAATGTCTGAAAAATGTTTATAATCCAAAGTAATACATCATTATTATGTAGTCAATTTTCATCATATTTCGCTTTCTGCTACGGTCGCACTAACTGCCAAGTCTGCGGGAAGACCTAAGGCATGTCGTGGTGTGTTGTTATGGCTCCATTTCATGTTTTTTCTATCTCCTCTAACATCCCCAGCGTTAATTCGACAAAATTCTCCTTAGTGTTTGGGCTGTACTTAACAAGACAATTTTTTGTATATCACTTAAGTTGGGGTTTCCAGATTGTACAAAACAACACATTAAAAATGTGTTGTTTTGTTCAATTTGTTATCATTCCAAGTGCCCCTACTATCACTGGCACGATTCTTGTTTTCAATTTTCCACATTTTTCTATTTCAATTTCTAGATCTTTATATTTTGACAGTTTTTCGAATTCCTTGGTTGCTATGTTACAATCCGCTAGACAAGCCATATCAATAGGTAAGTTTTTTCTTGCTGGTTTTTAACAATAAAGTTCGGCCTATTTGCTGCAATTTTTCTGTCTGTGTAGATGGTGTAATCTCATATAATGGTGACATCTTCTGTTTCTGTAACCATAGCTGGGTGATGTTCATACCAGTGTTTGTTTATATATTTTTCATAGTGTTTGCACATTGTCCAATGAAATACTGCCCCAAATCTATCATTATTATTATTAGTAGTAGTAGTATTAATATTATTACTTCCAGACAGGGGCAATTATGACTATCCACACTTTCTCTCCCATGTCTCCATCAGCAGTTTTTCTCCCTTTTTTAAGGCTCCAATACACCATCTTTGTACATGCTAGTCAAGAAGATTGTTGTCTAATTTCACCTTTCTCATTAGGTGACAGAGAATTTTACATCTTTCTTCCTTATTTTGATTATATTATCCGTCACCATTTTATTTGAATCCACTCTCAGTCCATGGAATTCTCAGTATTCTTTTCAGAACGTAAGCGATTATGACCCTTCACAACATATTAATTTAAATTTCCCCATCATATAAAAGGGTCTTTATCTCAGCAATTCAACCTTCTTTTCCCTCTGATTGGGAGTTTGTGAGGAGCATGGAGCCACCTTTTAATTGATGTTGTTCCCAGATTCACCCTAACCCAGAGTGGTAGCACTTGTTAGGGTCCCAGCTATGGGCGAATATTTAACTCCCAGACTGGGATCAAAACACTATGAAAGTATAAAAACACACTTTTATAGAAATGTATACATAAAAATACACTTTTATAGAAATATACACATAAAAATACACTTTTATAGAAATATACACATAAAAATACACTTTTATAGGAATATATATATATAAAATACACTTTTATAGTAATATATACATAAAAATACACTTTTATAGGAACATATATATAAAATACACTTTTATAGAAATATATACATAAACATACACTTTTATAGGAAAATATATATAAAACACACTTTTATAGAAATATATAGATAAAAATATACTTTTATAGGAACATATATATAAAATACACTTTTATAGAAATATATACATAAAAATACACTTTTATAGGAAAATATACATTTTTAAAGGAACAATATTACGAACAATACATGTTTTTAAGGAAACATTTTTCCAATAAAACATTTTTGAAGAAAAAAATGATCTCAGCAAAACATTTTTGAATACAAAACTAGAAAACATTTTAAGTTTTCTAAAATAAAAAAGAATAAAAACAAAAAAATTCATTAAAATCTGATTAAATCACGCTTCTCACTATAACTGAACATCAGGTTAGCCAAACGCAGACGACAATTCTACTCCTGCAGCTTCCTCTCTCGCACTTCCCGCCTGTGGAACTCACTCCCGTATTCTTGCTTTCCTGACGGCTACGACCTCCAGAAATTTAAAAGCAAAGTTAATACTCACCTACTAACCACTGGCCTCTAGCTCTCTCCCCTCCCCTGTATAACCTTCCCTTTCTCTCCGCCCATGTACCTGTCATTGCACCTGCTTTCTCAGCTTTCTATTGTTCCTTTCTAACTAGCTTGTACTCCTCACTCTTTTGTAATTAATCTCTTTACATTTATGTAACCCCCTGCACATCAGTGGCGTTTCTGCCTTGCTCGGGGTGAAATGATTAAAAAAAAAAAAAAAAAAATTACAAAAATACCTTAAAACCCCACATTTTTGGCATGAAATAACCCAGAGAAGTTGATATGCCGTTAAACAGAACTCAAACCCAAACTCAATCTCAACATTTTTTTCTTTTTCTTTGTTTTTAACAAAATCTTTCGGCTTCACAGCACATTGCTTTTGGAATGCTTTTTTCTTTAGTCCAATGTATTCAGATTTCAGTGCCATATTTCCAATCTTCTGTAAAACAGTTCCCAGTTATATAAACTTTTGTCTTTTACTGTTAACATCGCCAATTTGTACCTCATATCACCTCGATCATAAAATGTTAAAGAAATATTTTTATATTTTTATCTTAGTTATTCAGCGATAAAATGTAATAAAACTTTCGGTAGATTATGCTTTCAAAATTAAAAATATGATAAAATAGGTTCACTGAAAATAACATGCAAATGATTAATATTTGAAAAATGAAACATGTTAATAAAATAAAGTAACACATGATTCTTCTTATTTTTATTATTCTATACACAGCGCACATAGGTGATCATGGTTTTCCAAACTGTCTATCCTATGTCACCCTTAACAGTATTTCCCCCTTTTCTACGCAATGTCTGACAGCGATGTTTAATTTCTCTTTTCTCTTGCCGGTGAATACACTTTCTCTTTTCATACAGTTGATTTAGTCCTTCTTTGACGAATATATATATATATATATATATATATATATATATATATATATATATATATATATGTACCTGGAGCTTTCTTTCCTGTGTCATCTGCGCGTATTGGTGAGATCACACCTACTGATGACACCACTCAACAAGATTTTTGATGCAAAGAAACAAAACAAGATTTTTAGCTAATTTGATGGTCAGACAGTTAAGTGCCATACGTGAAACACGCTTGGGCGATCCTATCTCGAAAGGGACTGGGCAGAAGATTATCCCGCAGTAGGTTGCCATTGCACTCTGCGATAGACTGGTTGCCGACGAAGGCAATAGCGAACTAGATAAATTTCCGAATAATTGCGACTTAACTGACTGATGTTCACAAAGATTTTATTTCTGCTTTTAGTATATTAAATGATTTTCTGAAAATACTTGTTAGTCTTCGTATATCCATTTGTATTATTTTTAAAAGTGCCTGATTGTTATTGACAATAGTGTTTTTCTATAAGTAGATCAATGTTTGTTGGGTTAAATTCGAATTGAGAGGTTTCGACGATTTTACTTTCAGAAATATTGCCATCTGCCAGTACCGTATATTCAAAAAACAAATGAAAAAAATGTTTTTTTTCTTCCATACATGAGATCTATCGGCACAGTCATTTTGATATCTAATTTTTAAACTGAACTTTGGAAAATGAAAATTTTCTTGAAATTTTTATTTTAGTTTTCATTGAAAGCTAAATGATTAAATTTACTATTTCCAGTAAGTAAAATACTCTGGTTTATTTCAAACAGAACTTATATTGATTAGAATATAAATGTTTGAAATTTATTTTCAAGTTTTGAATTTTGCTGCCATTTTTAGCCATTGACACATTTGTAAACAAAACTTAATTCTCGGTTTTAAAAAATCTTACTAAAATAAAATATACATCTGTGACAAAGTATTTTTGGAAAATTATCAAATTGTATGCTAAATTAATCTGATTTACACAAAAATTACTTGTTTATAGCATGAAATTTAGAATAAAACTATTTCTTAATCACAGAGTTGAACTTTTTGATCTGTCCGCCGTATATCAAAAGTGTTGACAGCTGGCTGATCAGAGATCAGATAAAAGTGTATGGAGTTTGCGAGTGACAAAATTGTACAATTTCTTTCGGGTAAGGGAGGAAATTTTGAGATTTCAATTTGCACATAAAAGTTACCATACCAAAAAATTAAATACACAAAATATGAGCTAAAGATGTTGTTTGGTATCTCGACATTATTTAAATTTTTTTTTAACTGTATAATAAATAAATCAGGATCACCAGTTTTTTTTTATAGAATGGCTGTAGAAGTTGAATAAATCTGAGAACATACATCCTTGTCTTTCAACCATTTTGCATGAATCATGACCATCTTCACTTATTCAATTCATTTAATCATAATCATTCATTCATTTTCATCTAGATGCATTTATTTATACTTCTTGCTTTAATTTATTTACGGTCATGTCACGTTGAATACACCAGTTCTTGTTCGATCACCGAGGGTAAGCAACGTTGAGCCTGGTCAGTACTTATATGTTGTGCTTATGAGCTGTAAGCGTTTAGTGACGGATGCGCATTGTGGTGCAGTGGATATCGGCTCGGAAAGAGAAATCGGTGAGCCGAGTTCGAATACCAGTTGAATGCTCTGCATTCACTTAAGCACAGGTACCCTTGGGAAAGGTATTAATCCTTCCCTCAAGTGATGGGTTAAATAACAAGGGTAGGACTTGGGGACCCTGCTCTTAAAAACAAATCCCAATGAATCGTGAAAGAAAAATGTTGTAAAAATAAAATAACTTTACCCAAAATCATTGGTTATGACCTTAAATAATCCCATAAGGTCTTGGGACTCTACCCTTAAACAAATCCTAATGAATCTTCCTTCAGGGAAGGAAGTCGGCTCAACCCGACTGGGGTGAATGCAGCTTGCATAATTCATTTCATCTAAACTCATTTTATAAATGGAACTTTGTGTGTGTGTGTGTGTGTGTGTGTGTGTGTGTGTGTGTGTGTGTGTGTGTCCATTACCTATAGACTCCGAAATAGCTGAGCCCATTTTCTTGAAAATTTACACAGTTGTACTATAAGCATCTGCGATTGTTCTTAGCTAGGTTTTGTGTCGAGGTACCCTCGATAAATATCGAAAATCGATAATCGAAAAAATCGTGTTATAGAAGGAATGGTCTGATTTTAATCAAAGTTGATACACTCATAGAAAAAAGACATAAGAAACGATATTCAGAAGTTTCAAGGTTGCAGTTCTTACAATAGTGCAGAAAATCGATAATATATATTTATAAAAGCTTTCATTACACCCGAGCAACGCCGAGTTATACTGCTAGTTTAATTATAATCGTTTATTCATTTTTCTCTAGATGTATATATTTATACTTCTTGCTTTAATTTATTGCTTAACATTCTATTTATTTATTTCTTTAATTTTTAAAGTACAATTCTTACTTCTTGTTTTTTCATCTATTTCCAACATTTCTTCGTAGATACACTGGTGAATGTAATACAGTTTGTCTTTTAACTGGTCACTTATAGTAACTCAAAGTTATAATTTTTTTTAATATCCATCTAATTGGGAACTTGAGCGTCGAGTAACGGTTAGAAAGCTTGCATCGCTAGATCAATGACAGCTGAGTAGCGAAATATATACTCACTGAAGGCTCCATGCATTCTAGCTTGCGCCTTATCTAAGCTATTGTAAATAAACTATGGTCACTTCAACGGAGTGAAATGGTTAGAAAGCATATCTCGGTCAGTCAAATGTGAGCAATAGTATTTAGTTAGGTCGTTAATAGGTAATCTTTTCATTCTGTCACAACTACTAAATCACTAGATGGAATATTGTTATTTGATCTCTCCGACACTGGATAAATGTTTCTTTCTTAATGCGTTATATGCCTACATTTTAGTTAAATATTATTTTACCTTGAAGTACTTTACGAATTAAGCAATTTCTCATTTTACAATACAGATAAATACGTATTGCTAAAATAGTACATATTCACAATAGATAATAATAATTGAAATTAAGCATATGACACTATATGATATGGTTTATCTCTGTCTTTTCTGCAAGTATTTTCACGGCAACTGCACTGACAAGTTTATTTTCCTTGGTGCCCAAACCACATGTATTTACTCGTGGTAGGAGATTGATATCAAGGTCCCACTCTTTTACTGCCGAAATAGTTCAATGTAAACTCATCTTTTGCTCTAAAAGTTTATTTTCTCGCACTTCCAGTTTATAGAATTTACTTCCATTTGCTTCCTTCCCTGATAGCTGAAATTTCCAAAAGTTTAAATGCTACGTCCATTGTCATCTTTTATCTACTTGATTCCCATCTATCTCTTACCTGTTCTTTGAAATTTCCTGTACCATTTTATTTTTAGTTTTCTCACTGAAACCCCTCCGCCTCATTGGCTTTTCTGCGTTGCTTGGAGTGAGAAAACGACTGAAGTAAATCACAGGCTTTTCTTTGGATTTTTTTGCACATTTTCCTTCTCTCAAATAAAACCTTCATTGCGTTTCTACATTTTGTTATTATAAATGTTCCGCTAAATGCTTGTGTTTACGAAAAAAACATTTAAGGCTGCACTTATTTCTTCGGCTAAATCAACAGCATTGAATTATTAATATTAAACATTAAAATGTACTTAAGTATAACGATGCGATAAGAATGAAAACGTTTGATACAAGAAGCTTATTTTTAGATACGTTCGAAAATGATGTAACTTTACAGAAAGCCCTTACAATGAGTAGTTGGGGCAAAAACAGCTTGTACATTATAATGCCTCCAAACAAAACTGCTTACATTTAATCACCACAAAGAACACTTTCTGTCGGTCTTCATCATGGCTGATTCAATTGCATTAGAACATCACTCTATGACATCTTGGGCTCATTTTTTTCTTATACATGATGTAGACAGGCTTTAGTTAATCAATTATCATATATGTACACTAGCAGTATAGCCTCGGCGTTGCTTGGGTGCAATGAAAGCTTTAAAACTATTCCATGGTCCTGGAGCTCAGACCCTTTGGACGTTGGCACGAAAGACTAAAAAGCAAGAGTTGTTTCCAGTCAAAGCGAAACCGTAGACTGAAAGAAAAATGAATGGATGTCAGTCAAATTTTGATTTCCTGGTATCGATATCAAATAAGTTTTTTCGTCGTAAACTGAATTTTTCTGTGAGTAAATGGTATCATTGGTGAAACTAAGAACTACAATTATACCTACTTAGAGCCAAACCCGAAGAAAAACTAAAATAAAAGGGCTGAAAAAATACAGTCATACAGGCAGATAAACACACATACACACACACACACACACACACACACAAACATCTTGCCTTTTATATATATATATATGTTCTCGATTTTTTGCACTATTGTAAGAACTGCAACCTTGAAACTTCTGAATATCGTTTCTTATATTTTTGTCTATAAGTGTACCAAATTTGATTAAAATCCGACCACTCCTTCTATAACCCGATTTTTTCAATTATAGATTTTCGATATTTATCGATGGTACCTCGACACAAAACCTAGCTAAGAACACTCGCAGACGCTTATAGTACAACTGTGTAAGTAGATATGCGATTTATTACCATCTATTTCTTCAAACTTTATATCCACTGTTTATTTGTATTTCATGAAGGAAGCAAATTTCTTTTAAACCCAAGCGCAAAAAGTAATATTAAAGTCTGCATTGACTGAAAATATATTTCAAAGTCTTCAAAAATATTTACCTATGAAAGAACTTTCAAGTCTCTGTAACGTCAAGCTTTCCTATAATGCGAATCTGAGTCTGTATGTCGGACAAAACAAACTTCCTTTCTCTGCTCCCTAGGCCAATGTAGGGTCATTACGTTCTCATGGTGGATTCTTATCCTTTTCAGGCCAAAGCTTGTTCTTTTTAAATCATTTCACGCGTGGCAATGAGAAAATGTCACAACGACACATAAGGTTGAAGGGAGTGAAAGAATGACAATTCGAACTAAAATTTCATGTTTACAGAAAATCTAGCAACAAGAATGACCAGGTTAACTTGTATTCTCACCATTCTAATATGATTAACCAGGTTTATTTAAAAATTTCTACTAAAATGTTTTAAGAATTTTCAACCCCTAATAACTACCAAAAGAAGAAACGTGAAAACATAGCTCATAACCACCAATATTGTTATTTCCCCCACAGAGAAATATTCATTAAATACATTATCACAACAAAGATAACAACATTATCCACAACAATAAACTAATCAAAAATAGATGCGTAGTATACAGTAGTATAAAATATAGTATACGTAGTATACCTATCACTTCCATAACATCCACTGACTAAAACAAAACTTATTCAATCTAAACAACGTCCTAATGTTAATGAAATTTTTCCCTGCTCTTGTGTGCATGTATTTTAGCGTGTTAATAGATTGGCAACTAGATCCCAGCCTTTAACTGTTGAAATAGTCGAATGCAAGCGCCACCTATACAGACAGAATTGTACGATTCATATCTGATAAAGTAGAATATATTCCTTTTGTCGGTTGTTCTTCCTTTCGGGGATAGACTGGTTGCCAAGCAAGGTTTCTGTGCAAAAATAAGAGCAATTATTTTTTTAAAAAATAACATATTTTATAGTAAAATAACAATATATTTTATAGTAAAAAGGAAAACACGGCACACAATTAAAAAAAAAGATAAAATAAAACAATCTATTATATTTGGAGTATTCCGAAGCGTTTACTCATCTAGGTTCTGTTCCAGCTCGCCGTTGCTTAACCAGTTTTTCAACTTGATGTGACCGTAAGACAGAATTTTTCGATTCATATCTGATAAGGCAGAAGATTTTCCCATTGTCGGTTAGCGTTCCTTTCGAGAGTAGACTGGTTACCAAACAAAGTTTCTATACAAAATTTATCATTGTATTCAATTAATTTTTAAGGAGGGCTCAGTTTTCTTTTCTTGTTTGATTTTAAGAGATTATTTGTGAAAAGTAATTATAATTTAATCAAGAAATAATGTCATAATCTTGAATTAATTATAAGGTTTGAATTGTCATTTTTAGATGCAGGCATAATATTTAGATTTCAGCATCAAGTAACCCATAAAGTTTATTAAGCTGCTAAACAAAACCAAACAACCAGTCAAACACCGAAGGGTATTTAATGTCGAATATATACAAAATTTTACGGGTAAAACTGCATGTATATTGAACATAATTTTATCTTTTTAGACTGAACGTAAACTTTATAGATATACATGGCTTATGAAAAACTTTTACCAATTTTAGGGGCGTGTTTGTCAAGCCAAAGCAAAGACAAAAGTCCATATAAGCACATTTTCGCAAATTATGTGTAACGTAAGATGCTGAGCATCCGGAAGAGACAACTGAAGTTCCTGGGACATGCAATAAGGAAGGAGAGCCTGGAGAACCTGATACTGACTGAACAGATAGAAGGAAGGAGAGACAGAGAAAGGCAGCGGATAACATATTTGCATGGTCTGATCAGGTGGATGACGGAACGGAGGTTGCCAGGAGCAACAGGAACAAACATACTAAGAGCCACAAGGGATAGAGAGACGTGGAGATCCATGATCGCCTACGTCCTGAAGGGACAGGGCACATAGAAGAAGAAGAAGAG
Source organism: Ascarosepion bandense (assembly GCA_037127315.1). Classification (NCBI taxonomy): domain Eukaryota; kingdom Metazoa; phylum Mollusca; class Cephalopoda; order Sepiida; family Sepiidae; genus Ascarosepion; species Ascarosepion bandense. The sequence continues at coordinate 1,499,291 of JBBBDQ010001143.1, forward strand.
TAGAAGGGAGTTCCATGAATAGTGTTAACTATGGTAGGATATTCATATCGAGAGCGGAGAGATATGGCTTTTAGATACAACCGCGCGAATAGTAATGGACGCGAGACTGCACGGCTGTATCAATTTCCAGAACGAAGGCAAAAGAACTATCCAACCGTTCCTGCTGTTTATTGTCGCGATGCTGAGTCAGGCACCATGGCACTACAAACTGTGGATCGAGGATTTTGCTGCGGTTGGTTTTTATGGAATTGAGTTTACTTGACCCAAAATCAACTGGCTATGAATTCAGAGTTGTTAATCTCCTAGTCAGGATGCCAAACGAATGTTTATTAACTCATAACTAGACGGAGAATAGATCTATGAATACCATTCAAAAGTAAGAAGATTAGAAGCTATAATTCCAACAAAGCAATCAGTTAGTCAGTGTATAAGCCATACGTGATAAACGCTTGGTCGATCATGTCTCGAAAGATACATGACTGACTGGGAAGATTTGCCTGCAGTAGTATGCCATTACTTTTTTGCGGTAGACTGGTTGTCAACTCAATCTGTTCTGTTAGTAGACACACACACACACACACACACACACACACACACACACACACATATATATATATATATATATATAATTATATATACATACTTATATATATACATACTATATATATATATATATATACATACATATATATATATATATATATATATACATATATATATATATATATATATATATATATATATATATATATACATATATGTCACTAAATTGTCCTGTTATTTGACCCATGGATGGAGGAAAGGGACGAATTAATACCTTTCCCAAAGTTATTTGCGGGTAAATAAGTGCGACGAATTCGACTGAAATTCTAACTTAACTCTCTGATTTCTGAACCGATATCTACTGCACAACAACTCACATCCTAATAGTAAGTAAAAGCAGTAAATAAATGCAAACTATTAAATAATCGAAATCTCCTTTAAACTCGTTTCCGAATAGCCACAGCCATTTTAAAATATACTCCTTCGTGATTAAATCGATTATTGACAAAGTATACACGAATAATATATTTCAAATACGCTTAACACGCATTATTTCCCCTAACATATACTTACATTCATAATAATTGGTTGTTTTTTTAAATGATATATCAACCTCGGCGGGTCATTTATTGCCAACTAAGTTTTTATTTATTTATTGCTGGTAATACCTTTTTTCTCTTTCAACAATTTATTGTTGTTTTTATAAAAGTTTTGTGTCTAGCAATATTTTTTCTTTTCGGGTATCAAGATTAATTGGGATTTGTTTTTAAGGGCAGGGTCCCCAAGTCCTACGCTGTTATTTAACCCATAACTGGAGGGAAGGGACGGATTAATACATTTCGCAAGGGTACCAGTGTTTAAGTGAATGCAGGATATTCAACTGGAATTCGAATTCGGCTCAGCGATTTCTCTTTCCGAGCCGATATCCACTGCACCACAACGCACATCCGTCACTATACGCTCACAGCACCTGGTATACCCAAGCGGTCACCCATCTAAGTACTGACCAGGTTCAATGTTGCTTAACTTCGCTGATCGAAGTGATGTTTTTATTACACATTGGCAAAACAATCAAACAGACACACTATTTTTTTCTACATTTAATATTCATCGATCGGTTTATCACACGTGACACGTATCTGTCCAGTCAACATACTATACCTCAATCAACATACTGTCCCGTACATTTTTAAATCATTCCTTTTTAATGAATCTCTGAAGAAGCTTGTTAAAATGAAACATGTTTCTTCAAAGACACTTTTTCGTACTTGCTCTTTACTTATTTTATTCATATATATATATATATATATATATATATATATATATATATATCGGTTTGTGTGTGTGTGTGTGTGTGTGTGTGTGTGTGTGTGTATAGTCATCCTCAGACAGATCTGTTTTGCTGTATCACATCTTAGACATCCGATTGCTTCGTGCTAGGATTGAAACCCGACCGAATTGACATCAGTCGACGATTCTACCGCTAAGTACAAATGGAATAAAAATCCAGAGTTTGTAGTATTCACTTTTTAAAAGTGCTGAATAAAAAGGAAAGCAATATATTATTATTCGGATATTTTTATTATAAGTGATTATAATAAAATCATTTTGCATCGTTACACAAAAGCTTCCCACGTTTCAACCCTATGAATTGCACTTCGTCAGGCAATGTTTGGTAACGAGAGATAAAAATAATATATGTAAATTTAATTTCCAACTGTTAAAGTGGGGTACAAAGGATCAGAATTAAAAGTAAAAGTGTTGGTATCTCTCGATTAACCAATTAAAGTAGGTACCTCTACTTTTCCGGCACAAATATTCGATACCTAAGTTTAAAATGAAATTTTTAAAATGAAAAATCATCTATGAAGATTTCATTTTAGATTTAATTAAAACATTCATAATTAAATATATTATTTTCATTAAGTAAAAAATTCTGGTATATTTCAGATAGAAATTACATAGATTGAAATGTCACATTTAATTTTGATTTCTTAAAATTTTCTTAAAGCGGTCATTATCGTAATTTTAAGAAATTTGTAAATAAACAAAAATTCATCGGTTTTAACAATATTTAAAAAGATTTCTGACACATTATCTTAGTAACTTTAGAAAATTGAAAGTTAAATTAATCTGATTTTAAAGAAATATTAACTTAGTTATAGCATAAAAAGTAATATACAACCAATTATTAACAATTGGTCGTGTTCATCTGATCGAACTTTGACGGAGTGTTAAATGACGAAGCATTGACAGCTTTCTACGCATGAACATAAAAGCAATTTTCATAAATCTAAGGTACGGGACAAAACTCTTAAATTCCGTAACCTTTTTACAATAATGGCAGTTTTAGTTAACCATACATGAAAATAAAGAACGTATTAAGTAACGTATTAAGTAAATAAAAATAATTTTAAAAATAATTGCGCACCTCTACATTCAATAATTTTTGCAATTTTGGACTCGTAAATTTCGTTTCCATTTAATTATTATATAACCTCCAGGGAAGAAACAAATACAGTATTTTCACGATTTTAAACTATTATAAATTATTAAAATGAAAATTTAAACAACTTGAAAAATTCTTGTAAAAATTCATTACTCATCAAAAACATTTTATTTCTTCAGACAGTAATGTCCTTAATATTAATTATTTACAAAAGCAATTAGAATCTTTTCTAATTAAATAATGTCATAGTTTTATTGGATTTATTATTTTTCAATTCAGAGCAGATTTTCATTTATTTGTGCACTAATTTGTAAATCACCTACATTTTTCTTTCTATCTTCAAAGACTCCTACTTCTAACAAAAAAATTGTCAGGGAAAAAATGTTATTTGCGAAATTGTATGAAATTAAGTAAGTGGTGGGTAACACATTAAAAAAAATTACCAATATTTAAAAAAAAAACAATTTTAAATAATTTAATTTATTTGTGAATAAGTCCTGAAAATTTCATTAAAATCGGACAGTTATTTGATTTTTACAAAAAAATTCCAAATTAATGCGTTTTCTACGGAAAAAACGCGCAAAAAAAAAACAATGTTAATCGTTAGAGTAGGCGAAGACGTAAACAAAACAAGATTTTAACCAAAATTTTGAACGTGTTAGAAGGGATTCAAAAATTTCAAAAAATGTTTAAAAATACTTAATAATGACATGAACATTTTGACAATAAAACTTTATTTTCGTTAAGTTTGTGGCCCTTTTCTTTACGCTCTGCTGTTTTTCCCGCAAATTAGTGGAGGTACCTAAAAAAGTCAGATCTACACTAAATAGAAAATAAGGTCAGAGGGTAGAGGTAGATGAGTAATCTTAACATGTCACAATTAAACGGCGTTCAGGCTTATCATCATTGACGATTGTAGATAGCAAATACAACAGTAGAATGTATGTAGCCAAATATGGCGTTCCATTTGTAGAAATTTTCTTTTTTCACGGAAGCTTCTGAAAGAGCCTTTGGATTAAGTAAAAACTTAATATCTATATAAAATGCTGATAATACTAAATAGACGGCAAAACAGAGCAATGTTTTAGTCGAATGAAATAAATAATTATCCGTAAATTGTAGACTATTATATATCAATAAAAAAATGACTATAAAATTTTAATGCGTAATTGCTTTTCTATACCAGATTTTTTAAATCTATATTTTAATGTAAAAGATGGAATGTGTCAGAATGTCACTGTTAATTCGCCTTGGTTTGACAGAGATATTTTGTTAGTAAACTTGACTATTCGAAATGTTTGGGACATAGGAAACAGAGCCCATGTAAAGTTTTACAAGTTCTATTTTTTAATATTTTATATTTTACTGTAAGGAATATGTTAACTTTCTTTTAAGTAGAAAATATTTAGAAAAAAATGCTCTATTTCTGTACGCATTTTTGTTGATAATGTGTTGATATAATCGAAATTTTAAAGAATTCTTAGTGATTCCGATATAAAATCTTTTAACTGTTTGATTTTCTATATTAGAAATAATACATACGTAAACAATGGAATTTGTTAGACACCTATTTTGTAATGAACACATATTAAGATTTCTACAATTATGTATGTTGGTATCATAATATTTTACTATTTTAGAATGATGGTTATTACTTAAGTTTTTGTATTAGTTTCAAATTTTATTATTATTCGTTTTAATAATTTTTCAATATTATCTGTACTATGGCTTAATTTAAGTGTATTTTTATTAAAATGTTACTAAGATGATTATTACTAGAGAGATGTTTGAAAATAAATTGAGCAAATTATACCCTAACTTAGTACTAGTCATTTTGTTAAATGGGATTGTATACTAAATGTTTTTTTCTGTTTCTATTTTTATTCATACCTCTGTTGTTATGTTTAATATATTTGATGTCAATGCATGTATGAAATTTACTATGTTTTTAAAAGACATCTTCACTGAAAGAGTTATTGCTAATTATATATACTATGGAAGAGAGTAAGTGGTTGATTATTGATGGAGGGTGATTAGAATTTCGATGGATATATATATATATATATATATATATATATATATATATATATATATAGTATTTGCGTTTGTTTCTATGTAGGGCTGGTATATATTATAAACTAGGTCTAATTTAAGTGATATATTTTGTTTAGCGATGTAAAATGTTTTCATTATAATCACTTATTATGAAAATATTATAATATATATATATATATATATATATATATATATATATATATATATATATTCATATATATATATATATATATATATATATATATATTAAAAAAGGATTAATTCAAAGATGTTGAATAGCCATTTCGATATGAAGATCACCACGGGGGACGACACATCACCTCAGCAACAGAAAAACCTTTCAGAAACTGGAGAAAAATTAGTCTACTTTTCCTTTTTAAATAGATAAAAAATAAAAATAAAGGGAAAGAAAAAGAAAAAGAAAACGAAAAAGAAAAAGATAGAATAAAATCAAATAAATAAGAAAAGAAAAAAAATTGACATCGTCTGGGTTCGCAAAAAAAAGGAAGAATGTAACTAAAAATTAACAGACAGACGCGTTAAATCGATGTAGTTTAGGCAATACGGAAAAAAGGTGGTAAGAGAGATCTTTCCCTTTATTTTTATTTTTATTTTATTTTTTTATTTTTTTATTTTTTTATTTTTTTATTTTATTTTATTTTATTTTATTATTTATTTTTTAATTTCTTTGCAATCTATTTAAAAAGGAAAAGTAGACTAATTTTTCTCCAGTTTCTGAAAGGTTTTTTCTGTTGCTGAGGTGATGTGTCGTCCCCCGTGGGGATCTTCATATCGAAATGGCTATTCAACATCTTTGAATTAATCCTTTTTTAATATATATATTTGCTCTGTAATATTTTATTACATGGAGCTCTCTTCCTGTATCATTTTTTAATATTAAAATAAATTTTTAATATTAATTAGGATCGGGTTTTTTGGAATTTACCTTCCTGCTTTTTTCCCTTGGATTGAAGTATCTGAATTAAAATATATATATATATATATATATATATATTCATCTTTCATTCAGCAATAAATTAGAACACTCTCAGCTATTGAGCATGTATAATGATAATATACACGTTAAAAGTCTGCCTTCTTCTACCGAGCGCCCGTAGCTCAAAGGTAGAATCGCCGACTGACGCCAATTCAGTCGGGTTTCACTCCTGGGTAAAAAGCATTCGGCTGTATAACTGTACTGATGAGCTGTGATAGAGCGAAACAGATCTGTCTGCAGATGACTGTATATATATATATATATATATATATATATATATATATATATATATATTCATTTATGCAGGTTTCATTGAATAATATAGACAAGTTTTGTCTATTAATTTTGTGTAGGATCCGTTCATACCGTCTGATATACTTGATGGTGATGTCGTTAAAAGACAACAAAAATCACAGTATTTGTTGAATTTTTTATCGGGTCTAAGCTTTCGGCTCACATAAGCCATTATCAAAGAGTAAATATTAACACACAGTAAACATAGAACATTTAAGCTATTAACAATAAAGTTAATTGAATTGAAAATATAAGTCCATCCCTACCGTGGCGGATGGCCGAAGACAGTGACAAAATAGTGGTGTTGTGGTCCCTGGTCTGATTACAGACATTTGAGTACGTTGTTGGAAATATCGAAATTGATTGTATTCAAACCAGGTTTAAATTGTTTAATGTAGAGGGCTTCGAGGATTTTTAGTTTCTGCTTATTATTTTCTTGTTTAAGTATGTACGTGTTATCAACAAGCGTTTTTCTCAGAAGTGTGCGTTGATAACCGTGTTGTTCTAAATGACGGAATATATTTGAATTTTTATTTAAGTGCAACGTCAGACGCCGTGAGAGCGAATTTGTGGTGTGGCCGATGTAGATATTATTGAGGTTGTTAGAGATACATTCTCTAAATGGACATATGAATTTATATACTACATTGTTTTTTTGCAAATCACTAACGGTGGGGGAAGAGTCGTTGCGGACAAATGAATTAGATGTAGTGGATTTAGTGTAATATATAATGAACTTAATTCTTTTGTTAGAGTCTGTCGGAGAAATATTAGTATTTATGAGTTTTTTTAGGATGTTTTCATCTAGTTGGTAGTTGGAGTGCATCTGGCTACGGTATAAGAGAGTGATATGTTTAGGATTGGTTGGGTTAGTATCATGTGTTGTTTTTTCCATGTTAAGCTTTTTAAGAAAATAATGTATTTGTTCATCAACTATGTAGTTGGGAAAATTATTATTGATGAGTGTCTGTTTTATGTTTTTTAGTTCACTGTAGAAGATCTGATTTGTAGATGAATTGACTTTTGCACGGTATAATAGATTTTTTATAATGGCTATTTTGTAATAGTGGGGGCATTCACTAATATAATTGAGTGTGGAGGGATTTTTATTAGTGGGTTTTTGATACATATATAATAAAATAAAAAAATTCGAAATTTAATTCTGTTGGATGGCCATTTCAACGAGGAAATCCTCGCTTTGTCAGCAACGGAGGAAAACAAAGCATTTATTAATTCAAATGTATTGGAAGATGTTTATTTCCGGCAGAAGCCCAAAACATATCCATAGACAGGAAGTTGAAATGAGGTGGGATTGACAATTTTTGAATGCAATAAAGTAAGAAAGGGGTAAAGTAAGCAGAGATCCCTGGCTCCATATTAGAAGACTTTGCACCTCATCTGTAAGAGTCAAGAGTTCAAAAGTAAAAATCTGGCCATGTCACAGTGATAGAAGTGGTATGGGGAACGGAAAGGAAAGAAAGGGCAAAAGAATGGACCGGGGAAGCTTAACTGTGTAGTACGCTATAAAAAAAACCCTTAGAAACAAAAGAAAACGGCTTACTACGATTTCAATGTTGAAAGGAAGGGTAAAAAAAAAAAGAATTGGAAATTTATCAAAAAGATTTTTCCGTAAATAAATATTAACTGGAACAAATATTATAGAAAATCTTGGATATACGAAATTAAGGATCAATTTCAAATTTTAACGTAGATCTTAAAAAATTCCATTTCTATTTTTATATGTACATACATGTATACATACATCTATACATACACACACTCACACACATAACTTGCTTAAATATCAATTTCTAACAGATTATCGAAATTCACGAAATAACTTTAAAATTTAAACTTATATATATATATATATAAATTCTTTGGATATCATGTCAATTTTGGAATATCTTACCGGACAGACAGCGTTGTATGTGGCGAATTCAGTTACAATCTGAAGGTGACAGGTTTGGAGAATTCTCTTCATGTGGAAGAAATTTCTATCTCTCTTAGGCTATGATCGTGTGTTGCATCGCATTTCCTATCGGAGTTCTGGCAATGCCATGCATCAAAATCCCAGCTCTCATTTCCTACGCCACAAAAGATCTTTTCTCTTTCAATACATCATTGAAACGAACGAACTGTCGGCTCTAAGGATGAGCATTAAAGAATTTTTAGGATGCTGCAATTTGTAATAAAGAACTCACTTGGAATCTCAGTAAACACGAAGAAGAAACATTTTCGTGGGAAGATCTTGGTTGCAGATTGCCGATGTTTCCATCTTCATAATAATACCTATTTTTCATCGACATGGAATCTATATATATATATATATTTCCAGAATACTCTCTTTATGATGAGGTGATAAATGCCGTTATATTAACAAGCAACATTATGTTTTTTTTGTTTTTTTTTTATTTTGGTTGCTTTTGTTTTCTTTCTTTCTTTTTTATATCTTGTGATAAATCTATTTTATCATTGCCGGGGGAATATCACTAGTTTATTTTCTTTCCGTTGCGATAAGAAAGATTCTAGCTAAAAATTTCTTCCATTTTTGGATTTTTGTTATAAATTCATTTTTATTTCCAGGGAATATATTTCACCTTAGCATTTCTTTCCAGGGACCATCTTGAGCATTTCATCTGCGATGGTGATGGTAATTCCATATCTAACAAATGTTTTTCTCCCTTTTGCATTCATGTAATAAATATACAAAAATAAAAAGTGGTACAAAATAACGATGCATATTCTCATTATACTTTTACAAACTATACATTTAAGTAATTCTAAGAGAACCTGAAGTCTTAGCAAGATTCGTTTTTGGTGACAAATTGTTAACAGTTTAAAATTTGCAAATATCACAGTGTTGACAGACGACACAGAAAGAAAGAAACTACAAAATCTTCTGTAAACGGTAGTGAAGAAAGGTGAGATGTAAGTATTAAACAGTAAATACAAAAAGATATAAAGCATTGCTGTTTAGAGAAAAAAAAAAGAAAATTACAAACAAAATCAAACAAGTACAAAAATGTAAAATCTGGATACTGCGACTCTGAAATCCTAAGATGCACTATAATTGCCAAATATTGATTCGAAAAGCTAATCAGATTATGACGAAGTATATATATATATATATATATATATATATATATATATATATATATATATATATATACAAGCTCTCACACCCTGATTGAGCACTCTGGAAGAATGGTAGACTTTTAAAACAGTAGCTACTCTGGCATATACGCATCGTCGTTCATTCAGCAATGAATTAGAACACTCTCAGCTATTAGGCGTGTATAATGATAATATACACGCTAAAAAGTCTGCCTCCTTCTACCGAGCGCCCGTAGCTCAACGGTAGATTCGCCGAGTGACGCCATTTCAGTTGGGTTTCAATCCTGGCTAAAAAGCAATCGGCTTTCTAACCATACTCATGAGCTATGATACAGTGAAACAGATCTGTTTGCAGATGACTATACACACACACACACACACACACACACACACACACACACACACACACATATATATATATATATATATATATATATATATATATATATATATATAAAACAAAAAAGTGAATGAACACGTACTTTCATATGTACTGTTCAAGCATTTACTTTTATAAGAGTGTTCGATACAGAGTAGAGCTTAATATTGTCATTTTGTCGTTACAATGGTTTACAAATTCATAATATCACTACCTTAAAACTTTCATGTTTCAGAACAAAACTGTACTTCTCCAGATAATATGTTAAAATAAACGATTTCTTTTAAAAAAATAAATGAATTCATGCTTATTTAGAAAATTAGGGAGTGTTAGTTTGAGAAAATGCTTTAGGTGTGTCAATATTGTTCAATCAAAAACGAGTATTAAGTAACCATGAAGATTTAATATATTATATTTAATATCTAATCTAAAAATGAGAATTATGTAACTATGGAGATTTAATATTTGTTATATATACATATATATATATATATATATATATATATATGTGTGTGTGTGTGTGTGTGTGTGTGTGTGTGTGTGTGTGTGTGTGTGTGTGTGTGTGTGTGTGTGGGTGTGTGTAACGTAGAATACTTGGTATATAAATCTGTTAAATTCGGATAGAGACGAACTAAAGGAAAATGTTAAATTTATTTATACAATTTAACAGAGTAATAATATCTAGAAAAAAATTTAGATATTCTTCAATTTCATGAGTAATACGTATTTCGCGGCAAACCTGCTCGTCAGACCCAAATGATACAACAATTAATATTCAAAATAATCCAGAAAATAATTACACACAAATGCTCACGTGTCCATATCGAGAATATACATTTGTAACGGTAATCAAGAAAAAAATTTCCTCGCTCATTCAAAATATCCCAAAGAGAGAAAGAAAAATTAAAATATATTCTTTCTCTTCTTTCTGTTTATCAATTTTCTATATTTTTATTTTTATTTCTCTCTTTTGAATATTAATTGTTGTATCATTTGGGTCTGACGAGCAGCAATGTTTGCCTGCGATATACGTATTACCCATGAAATTGTAGAATTTCTAAAAACTTTTCTAGAGTATATATATATATATATATATATATATATATATATATATATATATATATATATATATATAGTATATATATATATATATATATATATAGTAAGAAAGTGACAGAACACGTAGATTTTAAAACCACTGTTCAAGCATTTACTTTTATAAAGAATGCTCGATACTGAGTAGAGCTTTATATTGTAATAGTTGTTACAATGGTTTTTAAAAACACTATGCTTTTATAAACCATTTTAACAGCTATATATATATTCTTAGTCTCAGCCATAATACCATCTACTCAGAGGTCTTATTTAACCTTCAAAATTCAGTTTACGACGAAAATAACTTATTTGATATCGATACCAGGAAATCAAAATTTGACTCACATCCATTCAGTTTTCTTTCAGTCTACGGTTTTGCTTTAACTGGAAACAACTATTTTTTTTAGTCTTTCGTTCCAACGTCCAAAGAGTCTGAGCTCCAGGACCATGGATTAGTTTTAAAGCTTTCATTACACCTGAGCGACGCCGGGCTATACTGCTATTACTGCATATAAAACTATAAAAAAAATGAATGTAAGGTAATCAGAAAAATGATGAACCCCGAATTGCAAGTACAATTCAGGGATACTAAAATCTATCAGGTACCGATATTTAAATAGCTTGTATGTGTCTTATCAGAGGACAGAAAGTGCGACACTGAGATTCGAAGGAATATTGACATGGCCAAGAATGCATTCCAAAAGCTGAATAGAGTTTTGAGAAACAGAAATATTTCGCTGGAAACAAAGGAGAGAATACTGGATTATTATTTTATGTCTGTCTTATAATATGGCAGCGAATGCTGGACAATCTCATACAAAATGAAGGAAAGACTTGAATCAACTGAAGTTCTATAGAAAGATGCCGAGAATACCATATGAAGAACATGTGAGCAACGACGATGTCTTGAAGAGGATGGAAACGAAAAGAAAAATGGTGTTTAACATCAGAAAATGACAAGTGAAGTTTCTGTGACATGTAGTGAGGAAGTAGGGCTTGGAGAATCTGATGCCCATAGGACGGATAGATAGATAAAGCGACAAGCGAAAGCAACGCACGACATACTTGATGAACTTGAGTAGACGGATGGCTGTGTGGGAGTTGAGAGGGAAAAGAGGAGACGTGGTATTAAGCGTTACAAAGGATAGGGAGATGTGGAAGGCCATGATCTCTTACGTCCTGAAGGGACACAGAACATAGAAGAAGAAGAAGAAGAAGAAGAAGAAGAAGAAGAAGAAGAAGAAGAAGAAGAAGAAGAAGAAGAAAATTTAACATCAGAAAGATACAATTAAGGTTTTTTGAGAAGGATTGGAAAAGTTTATAATGGCGTGAAAATTAAAGCTAAGAAAGACATGAGAGTAACGCACAAACAAGCTGACGTGACTAAGATCTACAAAGGAGATGAAATGGTGGAGGGCCATGATCGTCAATTTTCTGAAGCGAGACGGTAAGTAGAAAAAGAAGAAAATCCGTTTTACTTGCCACATATTATGGATCGAGCATGTGACCAATGATGAGGTTTTGGAAAGGATGGAAACGAAAAGGAAATTAATCATGGGACATGCAATGAAGAAGGAGGGTTTGGAGAACCCGATACTAACAGGCCAGATAGAAGGAAAAAGAGACAGAGGAAAACAGCGAGAACGTAACTGACTGCTCTGAGCGGGAGGATGGCAGAACGAGGGTTGCGTGGTTTAAGAGAGGAAAGCGTGCTAAGAGCCACCAAGGATAGGGTGACGTGGAAGGCCATGATCGCCTACGTTCTTTAAGGATAGGGCACATAGAAGTGAGAGGAATATCTTCATCGCCAGGATATTTTTTAGGCTTAGATGACGAAGATTTTTTTATAATGTGCTATGATTTTACTTTGTGCTTTAACACTAAATCCTGTGTAATATAAGGGTCCGATTACTTTTTTCTGTCAAGCTACAACTTTATTATTTATGGATTTTCGTAATAAATCAAATTTTTTAAGCAGTAAATAAATTTAGCACCTATTGGTTTTCTGGATTAGATGTGAACTTTTTTTTCTTCTAAATATTGTTACGCTTTTCTTCGGCTTAAATTATCGTAATAAATCAATTTTCATTCCTATGAGTACATTTATCGCAGGTAGATTCTGTTTTCAGTCGAATGGTGGTAACGTCTCTAAATCTAGGTATAATTTCCCTTTCTTCTGGATTCTTATAATAAATCCATTTTCATTTCTTAGGAGTACATTTAGCGCCAGTTGATTCTCTTTACGATCGGATAGTGATAAGTTCTCTAAATCTAAATAATCGTTTCTTCAGGATTCTAGAAATAAGCCTATTTTTTCCAATGATTTCCTTACATTCACTTGTTTGTTGCATAACATGGAATTTGCCTTTCGGTTGACAACCAGTCAGTCAGTTAAGTGCCATACACGCTTGGGCGATCATGTCCCGAAAGAGACTAACTGACTGGGCAGTAGGTTGCCATTGCTTTCTGCCTTAGACTGGTTGCCATTCAAGGCGATAGAACCCAATCAGTCTTATTATTTGACTCATAGGCAGAGCGGGAAGAGATGTATTATATTATTAAGTAGTAATTAATAGGGGATCAGTTTATTACTTCAAAACAATATAAAACTGATCCCCCACTTCATGCCCAGTAGAAACTTTGATTATGTTACCAACTATTATATTCCGTCAGTCAGTTAAGTGTCATACGTGAAACACGAAAGAGACATGACTGACTGGGCAGAAGATTATCGCGCAGTAGGTTGCCATTGCTTTCTGCGGTAGACTAGTTGCCATTCAAGGCGATAGAACCCAATCAGTCTTATTATTTGACTCATAGGCAGAGCGGGAAGAGATGTATTATATTATTAAGTAGTAATTAATAGGGGATCAGTTTATTACTTCAAAACAATATAAAACTGATCCCCCACTTCATGCCCAGTAGAAACTTTGATTATGTTACCAACTATTATATTCCGTCAGTCAGTTAAGTGTCATACGTGAAACACGAAAGAGACATGACTGACTGGGCAGAAGATTATCGCGCAGTAGGTTGCCATTGCTTTCTGCCTTAGACTGGTTGCCAACCAAGGCGATAGAACACAATCAGTCTTATTATTTGACTCATAGGCAGAGCGGGAAGAGATGTATTATATTATTAAGTAGTAATTAATAGGGGATCAGTTTATTACTTCAAAACAATATAAAACTGATCCCCCACTTCATGCCCAGTAGAAACTTTGATTATGTTACCAACTATTATATTCCGTCAGTCAGTTAAGTGTCATACGTGAAACACGAAAGAGACATGACTGACTGGGCAGAAGATTATCGCGCAGTAGGTTGCCATTGCTTTCTGCGGTAGACTGGTTGCCAACCAAGGCGATAGAACACAATCAGTCTTATTATTTGACTCATAGGCAGAGCGGGAAGAGATGTATTATATTATTAAGTAGTAATTAATAGGGGATCAGTTTATTACTTCAAAACAATATAAAACTGATCTCCCACTTCATGCCCAGTAGAAACTTTGATTATGTTACTAACTATTATATTCCGTCAGTCAGTTAAGTGTCATACGTGAAACACGACAGAGACATGACTGACTGGGCAGAAGATTATCGCGCAGTAGGTTGCCATTGCTTTCTGCGGTAGACTGGTTGCCAACCAAGGCGATAGAACACAATCAGTCTTATTATTTGACTCATAGGCAGAGAGGGAAGAGATGTATTATATTATTAAGTAGTAATTAATAGGGGATCAGTTTATTACTTCAAAACAATATAAAACTTATCCCCCACTTTATGCCCAGTAGAAACTTTCCTTATGCTTCCAAGTATTATATTCAGTCAGTCAGTTAAGTGCCATACACGCTTGGGCGATCATGTCCCGAAAGAGACTAACTGACTGGGCAGTAGGTTGCCATTGCTTTCTGCCTTAGACTGGTTGCCATTCAAGGCGATAGAACCCAATCAGTCTTATTATTTGACTCATAGGCAGAGCGGGAAGAGATGTATTATATTATTAAGTAGTAATTAATAGGGGATCAGTTTATTACTTCAAAACAATATAAAACTGATCCCCCACTTCATGCCCAGTAGAAACTTTGATTATGTTACCAACTATTATATTCCGTCAGTCAGTTAAGTATGAGGAAAATTGTGGAAGAGACAAGGGTATCCGATTACTGCTTTAAATCCTACCACTCCTCCGGTAAATATTTGACTCAGTGATTTAATGTGATAAAGAGATAAGTTCAGGAGATAAAATTCAGGAGGTGGGTTTTCGAATGACCAGGTCAAAGTCTGTCTTTTACTGTATCTTGACCACACATTAAGAATTTTCCGGCGGAAGCTTTATTAAGATAAAAAAAAAGATAGCCGAAATTTCAGACTTACAGTCGCCAATGTTTATCACCGGTGGTCTAAAGCATTTCCGGATTTCCGGATTTCCGGATTCATTTTAAATAAATAGAAGTTAGTTAGTGAGTTTCAAGTTAGTTTTGCCGGGCGTGTGCTTGAAGTAAGAAACACGAAAGAGACATGACTGACTGGGCAGAAGATTATCGCGCAGTAGGTTGCCATTGCTTTCTGCGGTAGACTGGTTGCCAACCAAGGCGATAGAACACAATCAGTCTTATTATTTGACTCATAGGCAGAGAGGGAAGAGATGTATTATATTATTAAGTAGTAATTAATAGGGGATCAGTTTATTACTTCAAAACAATATAAAACTTATCCCCCACTTTATGCCCAGTAGAAACTTTCCTTATGCTTCCAAGTATTATATTCAGTCAGTCAGTTAAGTGCCATACACGCTTGGGCGATCATGTCTCTTTCAAGAGATGATTGGCTGGGCAGAAGATTATCCTGCAGTAGGTTGTCATTACATTCTGCCGTAGATTGGTTGCCAGCAAAGTCTATAGATCCCAATCTGTCCTGTTATTTAACCCATAACTGGAGGGAAAAGACGTATTAATACCTTTCCCAAGGGTATCTGTGCGTAGGAGAATGCAAGGAATTCAACTGGTATTCGAACTCGGCTCCCGGAGTTCTCGTTCCAAGCCGATATTCACTGCACCACAACGCACATCTAGTCTACTTTAAAAAAGGAAAACTAGCCAACTACTAGAAAATATTTTCCCTTATTAGACACGAATCGAAAAAGTCATTACATTGAAAAATCGACTCACTACTACTCACGTTACATATAATTGCGATAATATGATTATATGGACTTTTGTCCTTGCTTTGGTGCGAGAGACACGCCTCTAAATTTGGTAGAATATTTTTCATAAGCCATGTATATCTATAAAATTTACGTTCAGTCTAAAAAGATAAAATTATGTTCAATATATATGCAGGTGTATCCGTAAAATTGCGTACATTTTCGACATTAAAAAACCCTTCTGTGACACGATAACTAGGCGTATATTAAGGTGCTTTGTAAAATATGTATTTTATTATAATAGATTAAAATAGAAAATGGTTAAGAATAGAAAATAGTTTAAAAACATATTTAACAAAAGTGAAAAAAGAAGAGGAAAAATAAATAAATAAACGCTTTTTCTTTTATGAGGAAAATTGTGGAAGAGACAAGGGTATCCGATTACTGCTTTAAATCCTACCACTCCTCCGGTAAATATTTGACTCAGTGATTTAATGTGATAAAGAGATAAGTTCAGGAGATAAAATTCAGGAGGTGGGTTTTCGAATGACCAGGTCAAAGTCTGTCTTTTACTGTATCTTGACCACACATTAAGAATTTTCCGGCGGAAGCTTTATTAAGATAAAAAAAAAGATAGCCGAAATTTCAGACTTACAGTCGCCAATGTTTATCACCGGTGGTCTAAAGCATTTCCGGATTTCCGGATTTCCGGATTCATTTTAAATAAATAGAAGTTAGTTAGTGAGTTTCAAGTTAGTTTTGCCGGGCGTGTGCTTGAAGTAAGAATCTCCGTTCGTCTTGTTTCGGTCAGTTCGGATTTGTTGATCTCCATTAATTAGAGTTAGAGTTGTGTGTCACATTCGCCTGCCCCAACCGAAAAGGCTAACTCTAAACGAAATAAAGCATCCTTTCAACTCATCCAAATTGTGGAATTGTGTTCCTTATAGTTTAATCTTGTACCTCCAGCTTGAGGCTCCGACATTTTCAACAAACTCCCGGCAAACATCACAGCGTGGAGAACGGTCGCTGGAGAAATTGTTAGGACGATCCGTTGGGGTGTTACACTTCTGTGTTTGGTTGGTTGTTTGATTTTGTTTAGCGGCTTATTAAACTTTATGATGCTGAAATCTAAATATGATGTCTACGTCTAAATATGAAAATTCAAACTTTATAATTAATTCAAGATTCTGACATTATTTCTTGATTAAATTGTAATTGCTTTTTACAAATAATCTCATAAAATCAAACAAAAAATGGAAAGTTATTTCTTCTTAAAAAATATTTGTATAGCATGACACATTTTGCACAGAAACCTTGTTTGGTAACCAGTATACCACAGAAAAAAAAACGCCATCCGATAACGGGAAAACCTTCTGTATTATCAGATATGAATCGAAAAAATCTGTCTTACGGACACATCAAATTGAAAAACCGGTTAAGCAACGTTGAGCGGGAATAGTACCTAAACGGGTAAACGCTTCGGAATACCAGATACTCAAAACATAACAGGTTGTTTTATTTTATTTTATTTTTTTATTGTGTGCTGTATCTTCCATTTTTTTAATCGTATCACCCCGAGCAAGGCGGTAACGCCACTGATGTGCAGGGGGCTACGTAATAGTGAAAAGATTGGAAAAGAGAAAACCGGAAACCACATCCTAAACAGGGAACAAGGGATGAGCCCTTTAATCTGTTCAATAGACGTTGGTGGAATGTGAACTGGGCGATAGATAGCTCTATCTACTCCAATTGAAAAGAAAAAGTGAGAAAAATGAGAAGATTGGTAAAGGGAAAGCCGGAAACCACATCCTAAACAGGGAACAAGGGATGAGCCTCTTAACCTGTTCAATAGACGTATTGCCATTTTACTATAGAATATGTTATTTTTTTAAAATAATTGTTCTTATTTTTACCAAAGACGTATTTTTATTTTTTCGTAGTATTTTGAATTTAGTTTAGAGCTTCAGGATTTTTTTCATATCTTGGAACCTAACAGGTGCTAATACAGGTGGGCTGGGGAAAGGCAGTAATTAAGAGTGGGATCCAAGATCCTTAAAACATATAATCTCCTGATCTCCTTATCAGATGTTCTTCTTCCGAGTGTCATACGTAGTAAGACTTTATCTGTTGAATACACTAAACATTCACAACCTATGCCTAAAACAAACCGTAGAAACGGAACGCGCAAAAACAAACAAAAAAAAACCTTAAAAAGAAGTGATAAATATGAACTCGATAAACGGCCCCTTGACATGGTAAGCGGAACGAAATGAATCTACCCCTTTAGACTAAATATTGAAATCCCTCTTAATTTGAAGTTTACACAGTTCGACAAGCATCTGATGAAGGCCGGAAGAGGCAAAAACGTAGTGATTATCAAAACATTTCTCTTTAGCTTGGTATGATACGTATTCGATATCTCTTATAGTGGAACATCCTGCCATCCCCGAGAATAGAGTACTCTAGACTATAAAGGACGGGGACACACGGTGAAAGCGCAAAATGTCTTAGGCATTCGCCTGACTGCTCTATGACACTGTCAGCTATCTGCCTTCGGGTAGAGGGCGCTCTATGCTTCCGAGCAGAGAGCACAGACCCAGTCGTGATTCCGCCGAAGAGTAGAACCACGACTGGGGAAAAATAGACAGACATTTTTTGGCCCGGTTATATGGCCGGGAATACCCACTATAAAATGACCATGTGTCACATCTGGCCTTGCGTGGGATGGCTAGTAAATACAAACGTCTTAGGCATTCGCCTGACGACGCTATGACACTGTCAGCACTCTGCCTTCGGGTAGAAGGCGCTCTCTGCTTCCGAGCAGAGAGCACAAACCCAGTCGTGGTTCCGCCGAAGGGTAGAACTACGACTGGGGAAAAATAGATTTTTTGGCCCGGCTATATGGTCGGGAATACCCATTATAAAATGACCATGTGTCACATCTGGCCTTGCGTGGGAAGGCTAGTAAATACAGAAAAGGTCTTAGGCGAAGGCATTCTCTATTTGATAGTTTATTCCGCTCCTAACCGTTGATTGCTTGTCTGTATCTTATTGTTAATCGTACATTCGTACAATAAATCTGTTACATCTATTTCCTGTGTCGAGTACCATTCTTCCACTGATCTTTACACTGATATTCCTTTACGGGATATATCAATATTTAAAAGCGGTAGTGCTTCGGGAATTTGTAGCTGCTTGATTTTGGCATTTTGGGCTACTATTTTTGCTGACGATCATGCATTCGATTTTCTTGCAGTTTATTTATAGTCCTTTCTTGTCACTTTCTTCAACTACCTTCTGTAGGAGATCATATATTCTGTTTCTTATATTACGGTTAATCGTTCTCTTTCCCGTTATATTTTTCGTAAATATAATCATTTGTCTTTTTCATTCATATCCTAACCTTTGTTTAGAAATGCCTCTCTTTTTATATCTACTGTCACTCTCCCTTTTCTGTTCATTTTCTTATTTTACCTTTCGCATTTCTCTTATATTTGATCTCTCCTTTTACTCAATCTCCTGTATAGTCGATATCAATTTTTTAATACTTATCCTACCTTCCCATTAAATATACCTCTCTATTCCCTTATCTTTTCTCATTCTAACCCCTCTCACTTTCTTTTTTCACTTTTTATTCTTTTTTTTATCTTTCTTTCTCCTGTTTAACTAATCTCTACTTATATTTAGTCCTGGGTATGACGGCAAACTGCATCCGGTAGCAAGGGCCTCTGATTGGGAGGTTGTGAGAAGCATGGAATCTTTCGTTCTCAGGTCCACTCTGACCCGGAGTGGTAGTTCCTGTTAGGGTCCCAGCTATAGGCAAATAGTTAACCCCCTCCAAACTGGGGTCAAAACACTACGAAACTATAAAAATAAACTTTTATAGAAATATATACATAAAAAGACTTTTTATAGAAAATTATGCATCCGAAACTAGAAAACATCTTCAGTTGTCTAAAATAAAAAAGAATAAAAAATTTCATTAAAATCTGACTAAATCAACACGATAACCGACCATTAAAAAAAAAAACCTTTAACACCGCCCACCTTCTTTGGCATTAAAAAACCCACAGAGGTTGATATGCCATTAAACAAAACTCAAATTCAAAATCTACCTATATTCACTCTCCTGTATAGTCACCATTTTATTTTATTTTTATTTTTATCCTACCATGTCATTAAATATAACTCTCTATTCCCTTATTTGCTCTCAGCTCTAACCCTCTCTCTTTCTTTGTTTCTTTTTTATTCGATTTTTCTTATCTCTCTCCCATTTAAACTCTCCCTTCATTCACTCGTCTGTAGAGTCACCATCTCTTTTTTATTCTTATCCTACTCTCTCATTATATATACCTCTCTATTCCCTTATCTACTCTCACTCTAATCCCTCTTTCTTTCTTTGATCCCTTTTTTATTCGATCTTTCTTACCTCTCTCCCATTTAAACTCTCCCTTCATTCACTCTCCTGTAGAGTCACTATCTTTTTTATTCTTATCCTACCCTCTCATTAAACATACCTCTCTATTCCCTTATCTGCTCTCAGTTTTAAACCCTCTTTCTTTGTTTCCTTTTTTATTCCATCTTTCTTATCTCTCTCTCTCTCATTTAAACTCTCCCTTCATTCACTCTCCTGTAGAGTCACTATCATTTTTATTCTTATCCTACCCTCTCATTAAATATACCTCTCTATTCACTTATCTACTCTCATTCTAGCCCCTCTCTCTTTCTTTGTTCTCTTTTTATTCTATATTTTTTATCTCTCTCTCTCTCCTGTTTAACTAATCTCTACCTATATTCACCCTCCTGTATAGTCACCATTTTATTCTATTTTTATACTACCCTCTTATTATATATACCTTTCTATTCCTTTATCTAATCTCACTCTAACCATCCTCTCTTTCTTTGTTTCCTTTTTATTCTATCTTTCTATCTCTCCCCCATTCTGATCTCCTTGTTATTTTCATGATTTGTCTTTCCAGATAAGTCATTCTTTCTGATAACATTACGAATTTTCTTCTTTTATTTTACATTTAATCACTCTTCCCTGCGTGATTTACACTAGTGTTTTTCTATTACAAAAATCCTCGCTTTTAAAGCATAACCACTTCTCTTTACCCTATATCATTTTGTTCTCTCCCTCTCTCTCACTTACTCACTTCTCGTTTAAATTCACTTTCTTCCTTCCACAGCACTTCTGTCCCTTTATTCTCCTACTTAACGTCGCCTCTCTCGGTTCTCCATTTCCCTATAACCCTCACCCACTTACTTTCCTATCTTTGCTTCATAACCTCCGCTATCAATCAAGCGTCACTTTCTCTGCGATTAGCTCTTTGATATTTTTCAGCAGAAGGTCAAGTTTCCTTCGGGTTTCTGCGCATGCTAAGCCACTTAGGAACACCTACGTTGAGACCGAGATTTCTCGGTGGCTCTGCGCATGTGCATGTGCAAAAGGATTAGTAGCATAGCTCTGTGGGCAGGATTTGTGCGCTAAAGAAATATGAAGAAGCGAGAGGAGTGGACAGTCCAAGAAAATATAGTGAAATAAACAAAGGCTTGATGACTCAAAGGCGAAAACGAAAAAGAAGCCCGGAAAGGAAGAGAAGTGATGAGAAATTAAGCGAGAGATGAAAAGAGATTGCTGGAAAGGAGATAGAAAAGAAAGGAAAAGGGTTTTGCATAGTAAAATGGTGGGAGGAAAGGAAGACGAGATGGCGAGATCGAGGCAGATAGGGAGAAAAAGTGGCTAGAAAAATCAATATAAATGGAATTTGGAGATAGAAGGAAGAAAGCGAATGGTAGGAAAAAAAAACTACCGTTAAAAATGGAGGACGTGGGAGACCAGAAAAAGTTAGGTGATATAATTTGAGAAAGAGCATTTGAAATGTACAGAGGCGAAGATGTAGAAATAAAGCCGAGGACATGCAGTAGGGGGAAATAAAGAAGGAACGTGAGAATAACTTTTCTATAAAAACGTTTGAACATGAATATAAGGAGGAAAAGTAAAGTTTCTTTAAAATGCTTGGATTGATTGATGGTACGACATGTCAATCCTTGTTGGTCTATTAAATGTTGAATGGGACACCCAGTGAGAAACGAATTGACTGGTAATGGTCATTCAGACAACCTTTGCACACCATTACAACACACTAAGCTGCCTTTTAAAGCAAAGATTGATGGACAGACAGGCATTATATATATATATATATATATATATATATATATATATATATTATATGGTGTATGGCTAGGTCTTGAAGCCTGTCACAATTAGTAAAATAAAGAAAGGTAAAGAAATTTCGAGGTATTACCTATTTGTTATACATTAATATTTCGAGATCAAAATCTCATTTTCAGAATGGCAGAGGAGCGTGTGTCTGTCCGAGTGAGTCCGTGCCTTTCAAGGAATGGTCATTCCTGGCTTCTGCTGATGTCGTTTATTGTAGCAAGAGCTTGTGTGAGTGTTTGTGTTTGTATGTGTGTGCGTGTATGTGTAAGTGTGTTAGAGCATGCATGTGTGTGTGTTTATGGTATATATATGTGTGATTTACAGTTGGGACCTTTTTCTGGTCTGATGATATCAGTCTGCTTTAATATGTGGTTTAAACAATCTCGAAATATAAATGTATAATAAATTGGTAATACCCCAAAACTTCTTTACCTTCCATTATTTTACTAAATGCATTGTGACAACCTTCAAGACCTAACCATATACCTAATATACACAATGCTACTAAAAAAACTGTAGGAAAAACTACTAAAAAGTTGTCAGTTTAAAAATGTAATTTTTTGACAGTATTTGTTTATTTCTATTATTATATTTTATATTTCAGAACGTCCTCGGTCCTTCATCAGAAACAAATGATTTTAAAATTTAAATTAGAACGTATTTCGGGAGAGCGTCCGTGGAGAGAGATTGTTTACATCACGTGACGCAGAAAGTGACAGATCTGTTTTAAATATTTGTAAACGTAAACCTATCTTTAATAATACTTATAAATTTTGTTTTAGAGAAATTTTTTTTAATTGCATTTAAAAAATGTTCAGCTATTGAAATAAGATTCAAAACACCTAAGCCCCTATTTAACCCTAGCTTGTGTGCATTTAATCTTAAAATCCAGTATTTTTCTTTCTTTCTGCGTGTGTGTGTATAACTAAAATCGGAGTCTATTAGTAAACATTTGCAATTTTCTAAAGTGTGACCCGGTTGATTGAAATGAACTGCTATTGGAGAATATTGGTTGTTCTGTCGTATGCTAAGTTTGTGATTATTGAAACGAAATCTAAAGCTATTACCAGATTCACCAATATATCCACTATTTGGACATATTGAACAGATGAGAAAATATACAATGTTTTGGCTGTCAGAGGTGAGGCGTGGTGGGTGCAATTTGATTTTGGTGTTGGGTACAGATAATATTGTGTCGTTTACTAAATATTTACAAATTAAACACCGGGTTTTCTGACATCTGAAATTCCTTGATAGGTTTGTATTTTTTTAGATATTTGGTAGAAGTGAGGATAGTTGATAAGTTGGGTGTTTGTTTCATTGCATTTATTGGTGGTTTATCGAAAATATCTTTGATTTTTTTGTTTGATTGGAGGTTCTTGTAATCATTTTTAAAATTTTTGATAAGTGTGTGGAAATATTGATTGTAGTCAAAAACCATGGGAATTCTGTTGTTGTTTATATATATATATATATATATATATATATATAAAGACTTTAGTAATATTAATGCAAATATTTTAATAGTAACAGATGGATCTCAGGGCAGTTTTAACCAACCATTCTTCAAAGATATATCGTTGGTAAATTATTACTAGTAATACTGATAAGAATACCGAAAATATTTATATGACTAATAAAGCAAGAGGATATATTGAAGCAAAATTAAAAGAAAAAAAAATCGTATTCTCATAACAAGAAACTACGTGGAAAATGAAAACCAATTTTTAAAAGTAGTATTAAAAATAGCTTTATGAGGATTACTTATTTTTTAAAACTTTTGTAGCATGAAGTCGTTGTTTAAATCAGTGATTCTTGACGTGGGTCTGTGAAATTTCTGAAATGGACCTGGACTTAACCCGAAGAAAATAAATGGGCTTAAATTTTGTGTTTATTTTTTCCACCCATTGGCGTAAAATCATTAAAATATAAATTGTTTTACCTTATTTTTAAAGGCAAATAATTACTTTGATAATATGTTCAATGTATTCTTCTTGTAACAGATTATATTTTCAAATTGATTTGAAATATTTTGTTTTTGTTTTATTTTATTGGTGCTACAAAGGCTTTAGTTTCACTTTATTTATTTTTGGGGGCAAGATTATTGATAGAGAACAGGAACAATGTAGTCATTAGACAGGTTTTGTATTTTCTAATACATATTGCTTTTGTAAATATAATATATTTCTTGTAATATGGGGATTCTATTTGTGTATATGTAGGCGTGAAATCAGCCACAAAGAAGAAATGGTTAAGAAACACTGATTTCACGTTAAGTGGTGGTTTCTTTATATAGTATCCTTGGTTGTTCGGAAAGTTAATTCCACAGAGGATAATTTTCCGATGAGAACTCTGTATTTATAATGAAAACAAATTGTAGAATTTTGGTATAAATACATCGCTGATAATTTATTTGTCGAATAAAAAAATATTCAACTCATCAGACCGAATCTTTTTTCAAAAATTAATGTATTTAATTTATCTAGACGGAATGAAAATTTGGGAAAGGGGAAAGAAGAAAAACATTTTATTGTTGAGAGAGGACGTAAGATTTACAATGTTAATATTTAAAGGGGAAGTTATAGTTACAATATTGAGTTTAAGATAAAATTTAGACAATCAATGAAGTTGAACTCAAATTTTCTGAGGACTGAACATTTCCAAATACAGGACAGTAAGTTCAGGGATCGTATTTAAATCGATAAATTGAAAAATAAGAATTTTGTCTTATAAATATAATCATATCGATTTCATGACAATAATAGTATTGACATTCATATTTCCATTTTATTTCATATATATATATATATATATATATATGAAATTATTTGTTTGAACATTATTTCAAAATGTCGGTTGTTTATAACCAATATTAATGTATATTTGGGTAGCAAGCATCGTATTAAGCACGTTTCGTTGAAAAGTACCGACAAGAAAGATTTTATTAATTTTTTATTTAATTTTTCTAGTTTTGAAAAAGGAGCGTACTTTCAAACCTCTCAAGTGTTGCACGTGATGGAAATAAAGGGAGCATCATTCTATTAAAAAAATCTATTACTACTCTATTATATATATATATATATATATATATATATATATATATATATATATATAACTCGACCAGTTAGGTGTCGGATGAAATCCCTACTCCCTAAGCCATAGGCGCAAGGAGTGTGAAAGGGGAATTTTTGGGTGTTATATATATTTTACTGGCAGTATTGCACGGCGTTGCTCGGGTGTAACTAATCCATGGCCCTGGAGCTCAGACTCAGCCTAAAGAATATTTGTGTGAAGTTTGGGGAGAAACGGATAAAAATTGTGTATTTGTATAAAGGACATACAGACAGATAAACAGACACACACACAAACATCTTGCCTTTTATATATATATATATATATATATATATATATATTTATTATCGATTTTCTGTACTATTGTAAGAACTGCTACATTAAAACTTCTGAATATCGTTTCTTATGTCTTTGTCTATGAGTGTATGAAATTTGATTAAAATCGGACCACTCCTTCTATAACCCGATTTTTTCGATTATCGATTTTCGATATTTATCGGGGGTACCTCGACACAAAACGTAGCTAAGAACACTCGCAGACGCTTATAGTACAACTGTGTATATTTCCAAGACAATCGGTTCAGTTGTTTCGGAGTCTATAGGTAACGGACACACACAGACTCACACACACAGACAAAGTTCCATTTATAAATAAGTTTATATATATATATATATATATATATATATATATACTAGGAAAAATAAGTCAGATAATATCAGAAAGAATTAATTCAGAGCGAAGAAAAAACAAATATACAGTGTTTCAGCAACTTGAAAAGACAAACATAATTGTCAATTTATATAACTAGATATAAAAACTGTACCCCTTTAAAGCAGAACGTATGCTTGATAGAACCATTGCCATAGATCAAAAATAAATACGAATAAACGCAAATGGAAATCACTACTTTTCGACAATGAAAACGCATAGATTAAAAATGAGTTAGCTTTTGATACTAGAATGGAAAGCTTTGATGGTGCATAGACATGCGAACTGATAGGCATATTTCATACAGTAAAATAATCTATACAAATGATACGGGATTCATCAGCATCTCATCATCTTAAGAAATTATGCCAATCAAAACAGACAAAACTAGAAAAATAATCTGAAAGATTCGCAAATATATATGTTCGACAATGACATGTAAATTAACCTACACGAAGTAGATATCCTAAATGGGATTTTCAACCTAAGAAAAAGTGTGTATATATATATATATATATATATATATATATATATATATATATATATAGTAGATATTCTAGTAGATATTCTAGATGGGATTTTCAACATAAGAAAAAGTATATATATATATATATATATATATATCAGGTATCTGATGAGCCGTTTTAAACATCGTATTTTGGTTTAAATTCCGGTGAAAATAAAAACGAAAATTCTCCAACATTTGGATAATTTTTTTTATTAATTTGGTTCTAAGCATTCGGCTCACATGAGCCATCTTCAGAGAGGTTACGAGGAGGTTAACATAAAAACATCCACCATCAAAGACGATTTTATCTTGAGTTAACATAAAACTTTGCTAAGCAACGATAACAGTTACCAAATAGCGAACGCAGTTCGTAAGCTTGTAATGCGGTTCTATGGCGCCCAACAGCGTTAGAACTCGAAATCTTAACAGAACCATATATTTAAATGCAATTTAATGTGTTATGACCATATTTAAACGTGTTTTATTAAGTGTGGGTTGTTTGGATTTAATGTAGATGACCTCCAATATCTGAAGGTTATTTTTACTCTGTGTATGAGTCAGGGTTATTGTATTGTTGACTAAAATCTCTCCGATATTACCTACATGGCTATGTTTTTCTAAAAGATGTACTCTGATCAGAAAGGTGACATGTAAGTCTACGGGAGAGCGTGGTTGTAGTAAAACCAATATATTGTCTGGATTTATTATTGGTACCAGAGATACAATCTCTGAACGGGCATGTAAATTGATGCACTACATTGATTTTCAGTAGAGGATTTGGTTGTATGGTTGTAGGGTTATTAGAGCTTCAAACTTAACAATAGCTCTAACAATATTGATAATATTAATAATAATAGTGTACGTCAAAATAAACCTAACACTATTAACTTATACAATTGTAACTAAATACATAATAATTAAAAACAAGATGAAAAAACTCTCAAAAAAATATGTAAAAATCTTAAACCAATAAATAATAATAATAATATTAATCTCATCATATATTATAAAAATTCAAAATAATAGACCTCATACTCTCTAATAACCCTAAAATCGTCTTTGATGGTGGATGTTTTTATGTTAACGTCCCTGTAATCTCTCTGAAGATAATCCATGTGAGCGGAAAGCTTAGAACCAACTTAATAAAAAATTATCGAAATGTTGGAAAATTCTTGTTTTATTTTATCCTGAAATTAAAGCCAAAATACGATGTTTAGAAGGGCTCGTGATTAAACATAACTCTTTGTATCTCACGGACTCGCATCCTTTCTCTGGCAGGGTTAGGGTTAAATGTAAATGTAATTTAAATGTAAGGTCAATAGTCATCTCTTATCAACACGGACTCGCATCCTTTCTCTCATGCTCTTTTCTCCGTTCACTTCACTCTTATCACACCAGTATTCTCTTCCTAACACCCTCTATAACCTGTCCCTCTTTCTCATCACTTTCCTCCTATATAACTCCCCTGCGCACCAGTAGCAGTAAAACTGCATTGTTTGGGGGTGAAATGATTAAAAACTGTTATAATACCACTACCAAAGCAGTTATTTTGTTTCGACACTAGTGTTTTATCAAGTGATGGTGCTGATTTCGATTTGAAGAGTTATAAAAAGATCAACACTACTCAAACACCCTCAATCAGGGTGATTCTGTTACATGGTCTGTAGTGACCAATCAAATACAAGTAATTTATAATTTTAGAAACATAAGATCTGACTCTGAAAGCCATTTATAGAGGCATTAATGTCAATATTTGATTAAAATGGAGAACAGCATTACTAATCGACAATTAGATTAACTTTATAATAAAATTCATTATGAATAAATATTAAAGACAACAGATTTATTTTTTTTTTATTTTACAAAGCATTAGATTTAGATTATTGTAGAGTTATTCAAATATGGAACGCAGAAAAGAAACATAACACATATACAAATATATAGATACCCATATATGGACAAACAGACAAGTATATACACACATACATACATGGCTAAACTTATTTATTAACGGAACTTTGTCTGTGTGTGTTTGTGCGTGTGTGTGTGTGTGTGTCCGTTACATATAGACACCGAAACGTCTGAACCGATTTTCTTGAAAATTTACACAGTTGTACTATAAGCATCTGTGAGTGTTCGTAGCTAGATTTTGTGTCGAGGTGCCCCAGACAAATATAAAAAATCGATAATCGAAAAAGTCGGTTATCGAAGGAGTGGTCCGATTTTAATCAAATTTTATAGGCTCATAGACAAAGACATAAGAAACGATATTCAGAAGTTTCAATGTTGCAGATCTTACAATAGTGCAGAAAATCGATAATATATATAAAAGCTTTCATTACACCGGAGCTATATATATATATATATATATATATATATATATATATATATATATACCTAAATATGGACAAACAGACTAGTATATACACGCATAAAGTATTGGGTAGGGATATATATATATATATATATATAAGTATAGGATATGTATTGATAGAGTAAAATTCTGTATCCTAAAAACTAATATTCTAATATATATATAAGAACGAAGAAGATAATTACATCGTTCACGTTCACAACATTAATTTAAAACAGTGCTCAGTATGAAAATAGAGCAATGAATAATAGTTATTACTTTAGAATATCTAGAAACTACTACAAAATTTTACATATTGTTTCTACCTTGAAAGAACAATGTCTCATCAGGTACTTAATAATGATATTAATAAACGTTTTATTGAAAACAAAATATTAAAAAAATAAAAATATTGCAGAATTGAGTATCTACATCTTCTCATTATTTCATTTATCTTGTTTAGTAGCTTGAAATATGAAATTTTTCCTGTTGGTTTGTTGGGTGTGTTTGCGTTTGTTTGTACTAGTTTTTTAGAATAACGTCTATTTCTTATTGTTCATTTGTATATCTATATTTTTTTTAGTTGAATATGTTATGTTGCTGGAATTCGTTGTTATTTTTTGTTAATAGAGAAAGATGTGTTTAAATACATTAACGGCGATGAAGTTATTTTCAATGTATATGAGGTTGTTTGCATTTTGTTTTGTATGTATTATTGTTTAAACTGAATCTACTAACTTTAGTAAAGAATCTACTGATTTTTGGATAAAATTTTATGTCTGTTATAAATTCTAGTGCGCTGAGGTTTTCTGTAATTTGTTTTCTTATTTATTTTCTTTAATCCGACCAATAAAATTTCTTACGAATTTTTTAGCCGTCGTCCCTTATAAACCCTTATCATTTTGGCATGATATTTGTTAATCTGTTAATCATTTCGTATGACTTTGACAAGTTAACGCAATCGTAACTAGCCATTATAACGTCAAATTTGTTGTCTTTAATCACACTGGTGGGATTATTAGTTTTTCAAATTTTCGTCCCTATTTTTTTTAATATATTTTTTTGTTTTAATCATTTCACCCTAAGAAAGGCGGTACCGCCACCCATGAGCAGGGGGCTACATAAGAGATTTAAAGTTTTAGGTAGCAGGAGAGTGAAGACATAGACGAACCAACTAGTGAAAAAGAAAGGACAAGATAAGAATATGAACACAGAAGTGAAGACAGTAAGGAATGTAGAGAAAGGAAAAGACCAAGATACACTGGGTGATGTAGAAAGGGCTGGAGTTAAGTATATAAGAGATGGGAATTGACATTGCATTTAAATCCCTGGGGGTTATAGCCGTCAGGAAAGCAAGTATATGGAAGGGATTTACACAGGAAGTTCGAAAAAAGCAGCTGATGGAATAGAATTGCCGCCTGCATTTGTTTTTTGTTTTTTTAATCATTTCACCCCGAGCAAGGCAGAAATGCCACTGATGAGCTGGGGGCGACATAACTGTACAAAGATTAATTAGAAAAGAGTGAGTACAAACTAGTTAGAAAGGAGCAATAGAAAGATGAGAATGCAGGTGCGATGACAGATACATTGGTGGAGAGAAAGGGAAGGTTATACGAGGGTGGGGAGAGAGCTAGAGTCCAGTGGTTGAGTATAATAGATGAGTATTGACATTGCATTTAAATTTCTGGAGGTTGTAGCCGTCAGGAAAGTAAGAATATGGGAGAGAGTTCCACAGGCGGGAAGTGCGAGTGAAGAAGCTGCAGGAGTAGAATTGTCGTCTGCATTTGACTAACCTAACTGTGAATGGGTGGGACCCAGTTGCCAGTCTGGTTGCACGAGTAAACACCTGTTGAGGCATCAGTGACTTAAGTTCATCCGAGCAGAAGCCATGAAAGTATTTATAGAACAGGCAAAGGGAGGCCACATTTCGAAGATGGGGAAGTGGCTGCAGTGGAGCCGCCAGATCAGTACCTATCACATTACAGACTCTCCTTTGGAGCCTGTCGAGAGCACTGAGGAGTACGGCAGGGGCACCTGACCATAAATGGCAGCAGTACTTCATGCACGGACGGTTGGTTGACTTGTATATATGCAGGATGTATTCAGGCGGAAAAAAACATCCTGGATCGGCATAGTGACCCAACCTTCTTAGCAGTAGATTTAGCTATGGAATCAATATAATGGTTCCATTTGAGGTCTGAGGACATGGTATGTCCGAGGAGGCGTAGTGTATTACTCTCCGGGAGAATCGCTTGGTCCATGCTTATGGGAGGCAGGAGAGGTTGCCTGTGATGGTTGACAGACAACAGCTTGGTCGTAGACGCATTGAAGTTGACAAGCCACTTCTTGCCCCAATTCACCACAGAGTATAGATCCCGTTCAATGTCAGCAGCGAGATTATGTCTGTCCGCCACGACAGGTTTCTAACTGGTGCGAGAGTATATTGTGGTGTCGTGTGCGTAGATGTCTACTTGGGAAGGTGATCTCATCTGGGAGGTCGTTGATGAAAATAAGGAAGAGCGTCGGGCCCAGGATAGAGCCCTGTGGGGCATCAGCATTCGTGCTGTAGGATGATCTAAATATAAAAGGGTGAGAATTTTTTGCCAGTCTGGTTGTGGAGGGGTCACCAGTAACTTAAGTTTGTCAGAGCAGAAGCCATGAAAATATTTATAGAAGAGACAGAGGGAAGCTACATCCCGCCGATGAGAAAGTGGTTGGAATCGTACTGCCATGTCGGGGATTTTCTGCAGTGTTTAGTGTTTTTATGTTGTTTGGGTGTTAATGTTTGTTTCGATAAGTTTAATGCATCGCTCAGTAATTGCTATTTATGAATGAATAGATTACTTTTATATCTAGTTGTATAAAAGAGTGGTTATCTGTGCTCCACGATACTGTTAAATAAATTACTTGTTTCTTTTGTTTTCTTCCATTGTTTAGTCAGGAAATTAAAAAGAATTTCCACAAGAATTTACTCGGACAATCAGATTGGCAACAAATTCTCACCCTTTTACAGTTAGATCAACCAAATGCCGGCGACAATTCTACTCCACCAGCTTCATTTTTCGCGCTATCGGCTAGGAACGAGAAATCGGGGAGCCGAGTTCAAATTCCAGTTGTAATTCATTGCATTCACTTACGCGCAAATACCCGTTGGGAAAGGTATTAATCCGTCTCTTCCTTCCTGTCATGGGTTAAATAACAGGACAGATTGGCTTCTATAGCCTTGGCTGGCAACCAATCTACCGCAGAAAGCAATGGAAACCTACTGCGGGATAATCTTCTACCCAGTCAGTCATGTCTCTTTGGAGACATGATCGCCCAAGCGTGTTTCACGTATGGCATTTAACTGACTGACAATGATATACACTCTCTACAGGACGCAAGGGCAAATCGAGGCAAATAAGTGATTAAAATATAGTGATAGGGGTATCATCTTCTTAGAATTCGGTTATGTACTTGATAGTTCAGATGACGGGTACTTAGCTGCTTGTAGCATTGCATCGTGCAGTCGAGTGGTAGAGGGCAATGAATTCCGACGCCAAGACGACCCATTCAGCAAGTGCACCAAAGAGGAGCAACGTATCGTAATGTGTTTTCCAATCATTACTTGTTCATATTATCACGAACACACACACACACACACACACACACACACACACACACACACATATATATATATATATATATATATATATATATATACACAAAGAGAAAACGAATGTAAAGAAAAAGAAAAGAAATTTATGCTCGATTTAACAAACCCTGGTATAATGGATTACAGATTGAACGAAACTTAACAAATGACTGAATTTAACCCGGTCCAAATTTACAAAGAAATGATATTTCATTTTTGTCTGCTAATAAATAAGTTTTAATTATAGCCAAAATAAATCTTATTTATGAGGTTTCCGTGATAGACCTTTGCTGAAATTTTGGTCGCCACACAAAAGATCAAGAACCGTTGACCTTGAATGTCAGAAGAAGTGTAAACATATTATTTACGCCAAGAGGATAATTTTTAGAATGTAGGGCACTGACTTCGTTGAGTAATCTGCATTATGTTAAAGTATTTTCTTAAATTAAATAATTAAATAATTTGCCTAACGATTTTACAGAACTTTCTTTAACGGAGTGTATTCATTTAATGAGCGTTTATTAATCGATTAAATTTGCAAACTATATATATATATATATATATATATATATATATATATGAACAAAAACGAAGAAAATAATTGCAACGTTGAAAATATTTGTTTAAAACATTGCTTAATACAAAAATAGACCCATGAATATTTATTATTCATTATGACGTTAGAACATGTGCAAACTAGTAGTTTTTACATGATCTAATGTAATTATATATATATATATATATATATATATATATATATATAGCCGTTCGACATTAGCACGCTTATCTCGTGAAGTCAATTACGTCTGAAGTGAGTTCGATCCCCACTGCGTGTTCCATACTTTCGGAATGATGCAATATTTAAAATGTGCTTTATTAATCACTATATATATATATATATATACATATACGATCAATGTGGGTCAGCAGTGGATAGGGCCCTTCGTTTTACAATTATGCGTGGGATTCCTGTCCTGCATGCACTTGTGTTGAACCATCCTCCAGCTACCGATCAACCTTCACTAAGATTTGGTTAAAGTGGTCAGTTGTTTGTGCGGCACAAATCACACTCTCTCAAACAAAACAATATAGCCTACATATGTGCACTGTGTGCCACGCGTTAGATGTTTGTGATGTACGGTTGTTATATTATCATACTAAGTAGTGGATGGGAGACCACACAATACACAGTAGGGGTTTTGATGTCAGAGTTTGCTTTCCCTGGTACGAGGGCTTTTGAGCTGTGAGTGCCAGTGATATCTCTGCTCATGTTTCGAAAATTTTCCACACATGTACACACACGTATACTTGATACAAATATTCCAAAATCACGGGAAATGTTTACATATCCGTCACACACGTACGCATGCACAGACACACATACAGACAGACACACACACACTCATGTACTGTATTCACTTAAAAAACACGCACACTCAGGCATACACGCAAATTACTTAAACCATAGATGAGACCCTAACACGTATTAACAAAGCGGGTCAGAGTGGTCAAGGGAGGAATGACAATTAAGTGGTATATCTACCGTCCTGAATACTCCAGATATTACATTTAGAGCCACACTAACGGTGGCAGTTAATATGTCACACCCAGGATAGAATGAACTATCGGCCAGTTCACACTCCACCCACGTCTATTGAACAGGTGTAGAGGCTCATCCCTGATTCCCTTTTTAGGATGTGGTTTCCGGCTTTCTCTTTTCCATTCTTTTCACTATTCTTTTCTTTTTTATTTCTTTTTTTCAGTTGGAGTAGATAGACTGAACTATCGCCCGGTTCACACTCACCCACGTCTATTGAACAGGTGTAGAGGCTCATCCCTTATTCCCTTTTTAGGATGTGGTTTCAGGCTTTCTCTTTTCCATTCTTTTCACTTTTCTTTTCTTTTTTATTTCTTTTTTTCAGTTGGAGTAGATAGACTGAACTATCGCCCGGTTCACACTCCACCCACGTCTATTGATCAGGTGTAGAGGCTCATCTCTTATTCCCTTTTTAGGATGTGGTTTCCGGCTTTCTCTTTTCCATTCTTTTCACTTTTCTTTTCTTTTTTATTTCTTTTTTTCAGTTGGAGTAGATAGACTGAACTATCCCCCGGTTCACACTCCACCCACGTCTATTGAACAGGGTGTAGAGGCTCATCCCTTGTTCCCTTTTTAGGATGTGGTTTCCGGTTTTCTCTTTTCCAATCTTTTCACTTTTCTTTTCTTTTTCATTTTTTTTTCAATTGGAGTAGATAGACTGAACTATCGCCCGGTTCACACTCCACCCACGTCTATTGAACAGGTGTAGAGGCTCATCCCTTGTTCCCTGCTAAGGACGTGGTTTCCGGCTTTCTCTTTTCCCAATCAATTCACTTTTACGTAGCCCCCTGCACACCAGTGGCCTTACCGCCTTGCTTGGGCTGATGTGATTAATATATATATATATATATATATATATATTATGGACTCTCCTGTCGATGTCGAATCCGTAAACGGCGAAGATAATACAACAAGAACAACTTAAATATTGACTGTTAAATCTGTATAAAGAGCTCAATTGATGTTATCCATAGCAATATGATATTTATAAAAGAAAACTCAACACATCATTTAGATTAGTTATAAATTCTAATTCATTTCTATGAGCTAAATCCGCTCATTTCATCAGACTACATTATATTCGTTTCACAAATATTTTTTTTCCGGAATAAGCTTAAATAAGGAACGAAGATAATATTAACAAAGTTCTCGTCACGATATTTTTGGATGAACTCGTTTACTTTATCTCATCTGACAGAAATGTAAAGTAAATCAGTTCGGCCAGAAATATATGCGTGTGTCTGTCTCAGTATTAATGGTGAAGAGCATGTCATCTCCATGGTATTCAACGTCTACTCTCCACAGTTCAACAGACTGACTCATCGTTTTCCGTGAATGATTAACACCGAAAAGTGTTCTCATATCTGATGCTGAAATAATTATTTCTGTTTTGTTCGGAGCCAGAACTGCTTTAAAAATCATTTATACATGAATGGAAACTCACAGAAGAGCCACAATTATGGTATTACAGTGCCATTTGCGTAGATAATCTTTAAAAAGTTTTTATTCTAATGCTGAGAAAGCATTTAATCTGAAACGGAATATATTCGTTGAAAATGCAAAATCGGTATATCATGTTATATATTATGTGAATTAGTGTGGAAATTTGCCTGGATCTGTATTCGTATTCTCATGGTAAAATTTTAAAAAAAAATAGTATGCTTTTTAATAAGTCAGAGAGTTCCAGAGGCAGGCTAAAATTTGCTATGACGACAGAGTTCAAAGAAATCAGTACTCGAGATATGCGCGTGACGCACCCGTGGTACTAGGTTTCAATGAGGTTTGCCTATTTGAGTGAATTCAGACAACAGCAGCGGGTAGTTTAGCAGTTTGCAGACAGCAGTTGAGATCACAGGGAGAGACAGAGGATTGACGTAGCCCGTAGCCCGTTGGCTGCTGCTCCGTTTGTGTGGTGACATCTCGACCAACTTTCTACCCTAATCCACAACAAAGTCCCTGAAGAAGCGAATAAAGATATCTTGTATAATTTATTAACGTTTAAGTGTTGATGTCAATCATTTTGTCAGCAAGAGACTACTGTCAATTTTATCAGCGAAAACACCGTCATTCATTCAGAGAAAAATTCCGTCATTTTATCTGCGAAAAGATTGTCATTTCGGTTTGCAGTTTTATTTAAGTCGAACTGCATATACAACAACAGGACAGATTCAAAATTGGATTTCTTCTATGAGTTGACCTCCTACGGCCATATCACATCGAAACGTATTTTTTCGTATGATTACTGAAGAAAAGCAATGTTGTGACCAGTCGGTACCTAGACGGATATCTGCTTTGGTAATATTGGATACTGTAAGATTAGGTGGGAGGCTAGTCTAATGGATAACTGCTCAGAATTGGAAATTGGTGATCAGAATTGCAATTCCAATCAACTTTGTTATATTCAGTTACTATTAATGAGGTTAAACAAGCTTACGGCATATCACGTTTAATACGCCGGTCCTCTTGATCACCGAAGTTAAGCAACGTTAGCCTGGCCAGTACCTAGATGGGTGACCACTTGGGAATACCAGGCGCTGAACGCGTTCAGTGACGGATGTACGTTGTTGTGCAGTGGATGTCGTCTTGGAAAGAGAAATTGGTGAGCCGAGTTCGAATTCCAGTTGAGTACCCTGCATTCACTTAAGCACTGGTACTCTTGGGAAAGGTATTAATCCGTTACTTCCCTCCAGTTATGGGTGAAATAACAGGATGGACCTGGAGGCAACCCATCTAGTGTTGGTGTCACAATAAAAACACTCTTGGTAGACCTGCTGAAGTATTCAGCTATTTGACAAGATTATGAATTTCGCTATAAACTGCGCCAGGTTTCCAGATGCACATGGAATACTGGAGGGGTGTAGTGAGTTCTATCTCGGCCAAGGCCACACGTCGACCACACGACGACGACGACGAAGCAAGCTCATGGCAAGATGCGTGGCCACTTAAGAATACTTGTTCATGTAAGTTTGGGTGTGCGGGTGGTTTGATGGATAATGGCTAGGAATTGTTAATCAGATCAGAGTAGTAACTGCCGTTGTGTTCTTTATATATTCACTTATGCGCAAATACACTTAGCAAATGAATGAATCCACCAGTTTTCCACCCGGTTAAGAGTTATATATTTGTATCAGTAACAATTTATATAGCAACTAGCAGTATAGCCCGTCGTTACTCGGGTGTAATGAAAGCTTTAAAACTAATCCATGGTCCTGGAGCTCAGACTCTTTGGACGTTGGTACGAAAGACGAAAAAGCAATAGTTGTTTCCAGTGAAAGCGAAACCGTACACTGAAAGAAAAATGAAAAGATATAAGTAACATTTTGATTTCCTGCTATCGATTTCAAATAAGTTTTTTTCGTCGAAATCTGAATTTTGAAGGCCAAATAATTCCTCTGAGTAAATGGTATTGTGACTGAGACTAAGAACTATAATTATACATACTTAGAACCAAACACAAAGTAAAAACTAAAAGTGCTGAAAAAATACAGACATACAGGCAGATAAACAGACACACACACAAACATCTTGTCTTTTATATATATATATATATATATATATATATTATAGATTTTCTGCACTATTGCAAGAACTGCAACCTTGAAACATCTGACTATCGTTTCTTATGTCTTTGTCTATGAGTATATCAAATTTGATTAAAATCGGAACACTCCTATTATAACCCGATTTTTTCGATTATCGATTTTCGATATTTATCGGGGGTACCTCGACACAAAACCTATCTAAGAACACTCGCAGACGTTTATTGTACAACTGTGTAAATTTTCAAGAAAATCTGTTCAGCCGTTCGGAGTCTATAGGTAACGGACACACACACAGACACACACACACACAGACAAAAATTCCATTTATAAATAAGTTTAGATAAGATTATTATAATCTAAAAATATTTTCTAGGTTTAAATAATCTGGAAATATTTGATAAGCCATAAAAGCGAATCTGTCAGCCTGCAATTTGGTTTTAACTTATGAAACATTCGAATTTTGAAGTTTTCCATATGTGGCCTACTTATGTTTTGTCAGATAAAACTAATTTCAAATTGGCGTTTAAACCGAGAACAATAACCATAGGTATATAGTGTGACACGTTCGCTCGAAGCTGGCCCGTTAATTGTGACGCTTGTCATTGTCGACAGTCGTGACAGCACCAGTTGTGACACTGCCACCCGGCTAGCCGGTTGGTTCGGTCGCTGTTGCTGGTTGTGACGATCTCGTCCGATGATGTCGTCACAAATGCTGGTTTACAAGACTTCTATTGCAACAACGCGCTACTGCCCCACGTTGTGAATTGATCCCAGAGGTCGCGTCATGAAATATTAGTAGGCGTCTTTCCACAAATGCCATTACGGACACTGGTGTACACTTGTGGTTAA
Organism: Ascarosepion bandense; assembly: GCA_037127315.1. NCBI lineage: Eukaryota > Metazoa > Mollusca > Cephalopoda > Sepiida > Sepiidae > Ascarosepion > Ascarosepion bandense. The sequence goes on from JBBBDQ010001143.1 coordinate 1,537,857, forward strand.
AAATAAACACGGCACAAAAAAAATAAAATAATAAAATAAATGAATAAGGTCGAACACGCCTGGAGATTTACGAAGAATGTCTTTAAATTTTTTTTTCTTTCACAGGAGCAGACAATACAGTTGTCAGAACGATAATACAGTTGTCGGAATGCCGGTTTACAACGGAGAGAAAGAGGGTTTGTTTAAAAATCTCAGAACGTTCAATCCTTAAATAAAAATGCCTTTTCTAAGTTCGTTAATCATTACATTTTCATTAAAGTCTTTTCACGTATTCATTAAATTTTCGTCACATATTCTCTATCATCAGGGTTGTCAATTCTATATGTAACTTCTAAAATAACAAAGTCCTTTCGGGTCCTTATCGGAGTTTAACGGAGTTTACCGAATTAGAGCGAACGAGGGCTATCAGAATTTTCGATTCTCTCGTGATGAAAAAAACAATAACGTTCTTCCGAGATTCATATCGAAGGTGCATTATTCCAAATTAACTTTTTAGGTTAATCGGCGGCAGGCTTCATTCGACGTTAACTCTTTGGCCATAAGTTCTGTGGTAGGTGAACGGCCGTGGGTCATGGCTTCCCCAGTTGGGACCCCTTTTCCACAGTCGTTATATTTCGACTCACAGACTGAGAATACCCCACAGCTTCTCACAGCTACTGATAGCTACTCAAAAACTGAAAAAATGATTTTTCTCGCGGAGTCCGGGTTTTTAGAACCATTCTCAATCCTCTCGGGGAATTTGGCTGACACAAAGCTTTTAACCAATGAGATCGTTTCCACCCACACGATGTGTGGCTCAACGAATGAGTTATAATCCTGCATATTTAGATAATTAAATTCCCACAATTTCTGTTCTCATAGAACATCTGTTGAGGGATCTAACCTTACTTGACCTCATCAAATACTCCTGACATTTTATTATTACTGCGACTATTTCGTCAAATTTCTACCTAGTCCGAAATAATGCGTATCGTATATGAAAAAGAAAAGAAAACTATAATGAAAATTTTACAAGTACATGATAGCATTAAAATATCCAATTTTCTATTCCCTGTATTTTACAAGTACATGATAGTATTAAAATAATTTTTTACATGAGCTCACATCGCGAATTACAATAAAGCTCAACCAATTATACTATTAATATTAATTCCTTTCTTTCCGCTGTAGTAAACTAAACAAAAAAAGTATCCCCGCAGGAGATAGTGCCACAATAATACCCAGCGCAAATGTTACCATTTAAATTACAATTTAATTAAATTTTCAGTACCTGATTTTCTTACCTAAACATGTTTTCAGTTCTTATTAATGTTAAGTCAAAAATAAATCTTTTAAAGTACTTGCTTGTAAAATATTTCAAATAAAGATTTATATTTGATATATTTTTGATATTTTCAAAATCAGGTATGATATATTCATGGTTAGTAGTGGTGTAACTTTAATTAATGGTTGGTGCTCCAGGGTTATGAACGATTTATTCATTCAAGTAGACACTGGCATTATCAATAAGTTTCAACAATTTCCAAGTTTCGTGTGAAGGTTTTTGCAGATATAATCTTGGTTTAAGGGAAAACATTGTGGATGACACCTTTTCCGCAGATTTTGAAGATTGTCATGCTGGCTTAGCTTAGTAGATGTTTAAGCACATTGTTAAAGCAAAAATACCTTCTAAAAGTTAAGCAAAGCAATAAGAAATATTGCTGAACTGTTATATCAAATAGATTTTCCGTTATTAGTGTAAATTCCGGTTATTCGCCCGAATGATTAAGAGGAGACTTGAGGCATCAGATACGAAATACTACAGAAGGATGCTGGCAATGTCATAGAAGAAGTTTTAATGCATATGGAAACTAAAATATATCTTAAAGCTAGAATAAGAATTAGACAGTTGAGATTTCTAGGAGAAAAAGAACTGTATCTCCCTGTGTTCTGATCTCAACTGCTGACTGCTAACTGCTAAGCTATCGGCTGCTGCTGTCTGAATTCACTTAAATAGGCGACATTGACACCAGTTATATAATTCACAAGTCACACGAAAGTCAAATTGGAGAAAGAATATCAGAGAGTAACCTATAAAACGTGCTTCTTTTATCGTAAAATACATCTATTTGATGCTTCAGTACACATCATCACCGATGTTTCTAGCCGATGTTTATTAGAAGATTTGGGTCTTTCAACATCATACTCTATCTTCACGGTGACCCAGCCGATACTGATATATTTCAGAGAAGATACTGTGAAGAATGTTGAAAATATAAACATTTCAAAATGTTACCAAAGACGGGATTTTGAATGAGTGATTTGTTTGAATAACGGCATATCAGCTACTTATTTTCTTAGAAGCTCTGAAGTAACAAATATATGTTATTTATCTTTCGCAAGAAAATGCGAGGCCATAGTTATTAAAGGCGGTCACGTGTCGGTTTTATGATGTAGTTTTGTTGAAGTTATATTTCGGAATACATTTTGATTTAAGAAATTGTAGATATTATATGGAATAATATCATGAAATAATTCTTTCATATTGATTTGTTTGTGATTAGCGGCATATCAACCTCTATGCGATATTTGATGCTGAAATCTAAATATTGATCAGTAGTTGAAGGTATACAATTTTTCTCTAGTTACTGGTTTATAACTGGTATAGATTCAACTACAGATAAAATATAATGGCCCTGAGTATGACAATAAACTGCATCGGGCAGCAAGACTCCTGATTGTGAGGTTGTGAGGAGCATAGAACCACCTCTTAATTACTGTTGTTTTCATGTCCACCCCAACGCTGAGTGATAACACCTGTTAGGGTCCCAGCTATGGGCAAATAGTTAATCCCCAAACTGGAGTTAAAACACTATGACACTATAAAAAATACACGTCTATAAAATACATATAATAAAAATAAACCTTTATCTAAAAAATATACATTTTTGAAGGAAAATATTACCAACAATACATTTTTGAAAAAAAATTATTACATAACACATTTTTAAGGAAACAATCATATTCAGCAAAACATTTTAATACAAAACTAGAAGACATTTTCAGTTTTCTAAAACAAAAAGAAGGAATAGAAAATTTTCATTAAACTCTGACTACATCAAACTTCTGACTATAACCGAACATTAAAAAAATGAAAATACTTTAAAACCTCACCCTTTTGACATTGATTAACCCACATATGTTGATAGGCCGTTAAATAAAATTCAAACAAAAATAAAATATAATGTTGATCATTTTATGAGAAATAGTTATTGTTGTTAATAAAAATGTATTGCTGGTGTTTTTAGTATAAAAAATATTTTTATACCTATGTCTGTTATGAGTATGTTTTTATTTAGGGGTTCAATATTTCCCCATAACTGGAAAATTAATATGTGCTACCAACCCGGGTCATGATGGTCTTGGAAACAACAGCAATAATGTTGTGGTTTGAAGACCCTGAAAATGTTCAATTTTCTGATCAGAGTCTTCATTACCGGATGTAATATATTATCATACGCAAGACAATGTGCAGAGTCATGATCGCCCATATGCTGAAGGTATAGAGAAATAGAAGACAACAGTTATGATGTTATGTAGCGCCGAAATCATCTTGGATTTTGATCGTCCGTAAATTCATAGCTGTTTAGTAAATGGCAGCTACTTTGATTGAGAAATCAGAGAGCTGAGTTCATTACATTAAAATACGTACTAATACCCTTGGAAACGGAATGAATCCATCTTTTTTTTTCTCCCAGCTTTTGGTAGATGGTAAGACAGATTAGGTACTATGGTACTGGATAAAGAAACATTTCAGCATTCAAAATCAGCCGGGAGAGGCAATCATGTTTAAAAAAAAAGCCCACTTCTGCTACCGGGGTAGTACACGTTGTGCCTATATAGGGTTACCGGTTATTTTGCTGATTCTGATCCTCATTCTCTAATTGCTGTTCTTTTTTTATGAGATTCAGTTCAGTAATTGATAGCGGCTCAGACTGAGAAGTCGAAGACCTGAGTTCGAATTCCAGTGGAGTCACTGCATTCACTTACAACTAATAAAATTGTGGTAATGTAAGCATTGCTCTCTTTTCACCACTACAAACAGTATAGATTGGGTGGCATCCGGCCTAGGGAACGGAAAATGAGGGCTGGGCCAAGTTAGGCTATCTTGCCATGGAAACGCCACTATTAATGCGGATGCAGTAACTTTACTGCCACTAGGACTCTAATCGTGTTAGGGGTTTCGGGATCGAGAAGTTTGTTTGCAAAAGTTAATCACTATACTGAAGTATTTAGGCAAACATTGGTTTCAAGACAAAACAAGTTTTGGTGTGTTATGTTTTATCGGCGTGCCGAGTTCAAATGAATATCGCAGATATACTTTAGGGAAAGGCATAAATGCATTTATTCAGCTCACAGCAAAAATATAATTTACAATATAGACTAGGCTCTTGAGTGCCAACCAGTGACAGAAAGAAATTTCTCAGAACTAAAATCCGAATGTGTATACTTATTCTTGAGTTTCAAGACAAAACAGTTTTTGGCGCGAATGTTCTATCGGCGTCCCGAGTTCAAATGATGTCGTAGATATACCTTAGCGAAAGGTAAAAATGCATTTACTCAGCTCCTAGCGAAAAGTTAATTTGCAATATAGACTGGGCTCTT
>JBBBDQ010001143.1:1545000-1580000 GCA_037127315.1 Ascarosepion bandense
ATGTTGCAATTTACAAACCAGAAAATGAGGTAATCGTAGACTGAACTTTAGGTTTTGAAATACACAACAGTAAATATAGGGGCCGTATTGTGAATAGATGAATAGCATTGTTCGATTTTTATATTAATTTCGGCGACAATAATTATATTTTATGTTATAAATGTTATCATTTAGGTTTCATGAGAGTAATATTAATATTAATCTTTAGTATATAAAAATATGATAACAACGTTAATGGTGAAAAAATTAAAAAAATATATTATTTTAAATAAAAACTAATAAAGCTCTTATTATCATTATCATAAATGATAATGATAATATATATATATATATATATATATATATATATATATATATATAACGTAGAATATTTGGTATTTAAGTCAGATAAATTCCGATAGAGACAAACTCAAAAGAACTCAATGTTAGATTTATTTATTCCTTTTATTTACCAGAGTTACATAATCTAGAAAATTGTTTAGATACTCTATAATTTTATTAGTAATACATATTTCGCATCCAAAACGTGCTGCTATTCAGACACAAATGATACGACATTTAATATTCAAAATCACCCAGAAAGAATCACAAACAGACACTCACGTGCCCAAACGAGAATGGATGTTTGTAACAGTAATCTACAAAAAACATTTCCTCGCTGATATATATATATATATATATATATATATATATATATATATATATATATATTAATTAATAATAATAATAATAATAATAATAATAATAATAATAATAAAACCGACTCTGTACGTATTCTAATCTTAAAATGTTACACAAGTAATTTTTAAAGACCACGAATAACCAGCAGAATCTAACTCCGTTATTGTCCTCGGCTATATAGCTTTGGACAAAGAGGGGAAAAAAAGAAAACTGCGTAGGACCGACAATACATACAGTTCTTCACAGCAAAGAAAAAAAACCCTCAAACGGAACGAACCACCAGGAAAGAAAAGTGCTCGATACTAAACTAACCAAAAAGGGTTAACAAAAAGGCAGTCACGCAGAGCAAAAACACACGAAAAAAATCGCAAGATCGCCAAGACCTACCAGCGGTTTAAACAGACAACGGCTCGTCAGGGCCTGACGAGCCGTTGTGCGAAACCGCGGTAGGTCTTGGCGATCTTGCGATTTTTTTCGTGTATATGTATATATATATATATATGCACAATACATATCTATACAGATACTAACAGTATAGACAGGCGTTGCTCGGGTTTAATGAAAGCGTTAAAACTAAGCCATGGTCCTGGAGCTCAGACTCTTTGGACGTTGGCACGAAAGACTAAAAAGCAATAATTGTTTCCTGTTAAAGCGAAACTGTAGACTGAAAGAAAAATCAACGGATGTAAGTAAAATTTTGATTTCTTGGTATCGATATCAAATATGTTTTTATTCGTCGTAAACTGAATTTTGAAGGCTAAATAAGTCCTCTGAGTAAATGGTATCATGGCTAAAACTAAGAACTAGAATTATACCTATTTAAAGGCAAACCCGAAGACAGATAAAATGACACACACACAAACATCTTGCCTTTTATATATATATATATATATATATATTATCGGTTTTCTGCACTGTTGTAAGAACTGCAATATTGAAACTTCCGAATATCGTTCTTGATGTCTTTTTCTATGAGTGTAAAATTTGATAAAATCGGACCATTCCTTCTATAACCCGATTTTTTCGATTATCGATTTTCGATATTTATCGGGGGTACCTCGACACAAAACCTAGCTACGAACACTCGCAGACGCTTATAGTACAACTGTGTAAATTTTTAAAAAATCGGTTCAGCCGTTTCGGAGTCTGTAGGTAACGGACACACACACACACACACACAGACAAAGTTTTATTTGTAAATAAGTTTAGATATGCACATAATACAAATATCAACAATACACACACAAAATAAGCCAAGATATTCGCGCTCCTCTGTAGCTTCAATACTTAGTAATTACTAGTATTAATAATAATTATAATTTTAGTACATTAATCTGGTAATTATTTACAGTATTTACATTGTTTGGACTGTTATCCTCTTTTTTTTTTTTTTGTTCACATATACTCAATATTTTGGTCTCTGTACGCCCCGACCTTTTTAAGATGGTTGGAATTTTGAAGTAATTGTCTTATTTCACAAGCCGGAATAGACTGTTCTAGTCCCACGTGCCATTTCACTTCCGGATGTTTTTAACTAGGTATTGAACTCGCAACTCTTTGTGTCAAGTCACTGGATTTAACCAACGTCTTTATCCACATTTTTACATGAACCATCAAGAAGAAGCTTAACATGTGACACTAGAACCATCTTCTGACAATAATATTTTCTGAGTCGAAGGCTTCAGGCATATTTCTACTTAATAAACTATCCATCTGAAAATAGATATTAAGCATTTTTTATCCAACGGCTACGTGACACTTACACTTTTCTCGCCTATCTACATGACACTTACATTTTTCTCTTTAAACTACATGACACTTACACACTTCTTCATCAATGTACGTAACACACTCTCCTCTTTACTTTTCTCCCTTGACTCTCTTATTCATACATACATGAAAAGAAATTATATTTCTTTTCTTCTTAACAAACCACTACAAACAATGAATTTTAGCACTCATACACGCTGAGAAAAATTTGGTTGTTAAAACAAGATATAATAATTGATATTTTTATATTTGAAATGCTTACACTTTCTTTTTTGTGGGTTGATTCAAGTCCCCAACAAAATATTGGTATGTCTTTGAACATTTACTATAGTGGTTGGTGGTAGTAAATCTTTCCATGTGAAAGTGGACGATGACGTAGAAATTTTTGGGAACTACAGACTTAGACGGACTGTCTTTAATATATTTATTGAACTCTAACCATCTCGGTTAGTAGTTTCTCTTGTGATGCTTTACATTCCCAGATGACTGAGTCCAATGAAAATCACTAGGTCAACATCGAAATTACATATTTGAAATTGGAATTTCTTCTTCAATATAAATAACTTTCAATTCACACTTATTGACAGAAAGAAAGTTTATTAGAGTCTGAAACAAACCATATTTTGTCTAGACACCGAGAACTGCTGAAGTAATTACGGCAAACACACTGAAAAAAAGATCTGTGTCGTAAACTGATAATTATTGCTATAATTATAATTAGAAACTTTATGATTATAATTGGGGCGTGAATCCCTCCATGGGGATGAAATTCGCGGCGTGAGGGTTGTAGTGATTGTGGTGTTGATGAAACGAATATAATCTGAACTCCCGACATGTCTATTAAAACGAAGGCGTCTTTGAAATTCATTAGGGAATTGACAAAATTAGTCGTAATGATTTTTAGTAAGACGTTTAAAAAATAATTTGTACGCCATTATTAGTTTGTTGGTAGGAAGGGACAAAGGCGTGAAATGAATGACTGCATTGAAATTATGATTTCGTTTATTTTACCCTGTCGTCATTAAGTATGCATCGTTCTATCTGACAAAAAAAACCAAATGACAAAGCATTAATGATGAGATAAAGATGAGTTTTTGGAGGAACTTTCTGATATTGCATATTTGAGCATATATATTTGGTATTTATCAAATAGTAAAAAGAAACTCTCTTACTTCTTTTCTTTCAACGATTATGGTCAGCGACTTCAATTACTATCTGGTCCTGGGTATGACGTTAAACTGCATCCGGCAGCAAGGATGGGAGGTTGTGAGGAGCATGGAACCACCTCTTAATTGCTGTTGTTCCCAGGTTCACTCTGACCCGGAGTGGTAGCACCTGTTAGGGTCCCAGCTATGGGTAAATAGCTAACCCCATGATGCTCGAGGCAGCCGAAATGTTTAAAATGACGCATTTCAAAAGCCGACCTAGAGTTGTGAGAGAGAAAACAATCTCATTGGATACATTAGAAAAGAGTGCTGGACTGCAATGTGATATCTGTCATTCTGTATGGCAACGAATTTTGGACGATCTCTTCAAGGATCAACCTGGTGCTCGAGGCAGCCGAAATGTTTAAAATGACGCATTTGAAAAGCCGACCTAGAGTTGTGAGAGAGAAAACAATCTCATTGGATACACTAGAAAAGAGTGCTGGACTGCAATGTGATATCTGTCATTCTGTATGGCAACGAATTTTGGACGATCTCTTCAAGGATCAACCTGGTGCTCGAGGCAGCCGAAATGTGCTTCTACAGACGAACACTGTGGATACCATGGATCAAGAACATGAGCAATGAGGAGGTGTTGGAGAGGATGCAACTGAAAACTCATAATTAACTTTAAGAAGAGTCGGCTGAGGTTAGTAGGAGATATATTGAAGAAAGACGGTCCAGATAATCTAATACTTACAGTACGGATATAAGAAAAACGAGACAGGGGAAAGCAGCGCCACACATATTTGATAAGTTCGATTAAATGAATAGTGGAGTGAATTTTGGAAAGAAAGATAACCTGGCTGAAATCATTACCAGGGAATGAAAAATTAGATAATGCGATAGAACTAAAAAACACGAACCAAACTAAAAACAAATCACAATGGCTAACACAAAACAACAACATACGACATCAACAAATAAAGGAAAAACAACACATCTAAAGCAAGAATCTCAATACATGCTACCACACAAGCACACCCCAATTTAAGAAATCTGTTACATACTACCGCGCACATACCAACCCACAAAACAAATTACGAAAATACACCGAACAACACACAAACAAACCTTCGCAACATACCATCACACAACAAGACAACCAGGCATCCCAAAAGTCAACCCTTACAGATACCACTCGATACAACAAAACTGATTCAACAAATACTACCCATATCAAGGAATACAATCAAAATTCTCCACAAATCTGTTCATAAAACCTACATACAATGCATACAGAAACACAGAATCTACACATATCTAGAACACTACTTACAACTAAAGCAAACACACTTACACTACCGGGCATAATTATTAAACCACCCCAGTTTTAAAAAAATGTATTTCATACAATTTTTAGTATTTCTTGTCAAGTGGATAATTCTAAATGAAAATAGAATGGTTCTTTTGTTATTATTACTTCGCAAAATTTTACAAAGCACCCAGGAAGCCTTTACTTTGGTCAGCCAATAAGAAGAGACTAGTATGGGGAAGGGGGAAGAGATCACAAAAACAGGATACCAGAACAGTTCATTTGATGCACATGATATTTCTGTATATATATATATATATATATATATATATATATATATATATATATATATACAACAACTGCTGCACCGATTGTTTGTTATCAGCAGTTCCAAAAAGTGGGGATGGTGCTACACAAGCCTTCACCACTATAAACAATTCTTTGCGTGGTTGTCTGAGTTAGACGCTCATATGTTGAAATCGACGGGAGAGTCCATAATAAAAAACATAATATATATATATATATATATATATATATATATATATATATATATATATATATAGGATTAAAGAGCAGATGCATGACACTGCACAGTTAAATGACAAACTTCTCGACATCAATCTTATTAACAATCTATGCTTACCTGGATATCGAGCATTATACGACAAAAACCTGCTTCCAAAAATATCTTTTTTATCAGAAACCACAGTAAAAAAGCAATCTAGATTCGAAGTAAGTATTATCATCATTTACACTCTTTCTCTCTCTCCCCCCTCTCACTCTCTTTCTGTCTTTCTCTCTCTCTCTCTCTCTATATATATATATATATATATGTTGACGGTAAATAATCCGTGGTAAGGAATCTTACTTTCTTCAATCCTTCAAGAAGTGGATTCTAGTAATAGAATATCAAACACTATAAAATCATCCGCAAAATTATTTCAATGTATATAATTATATTTATATATGAATAAAATAAGTAAAGAACAGGTAGCAAAATGTTGTATTTAATCTAACATGTTTCACTTTAACAAGCTTCTTGAGAGTTTTTTTTTTAAAGAAGAATTATCTACAAAGTTTTTTTTTCTATTTTTAAAATCCGCAGAGACAGTATGTTGATTCAGATTTGATTTCATTGGTCAGATATTTGTCACGTGATATAAAGCAATGTAGAGATATTTAAAATTAAAGTATATGTATGCAAAAAATAATGCATGTGTGAAGCGAATTTAAACTATAAAAGAATTAGTGTGTTTATATATCGGTAACGTTAGTGTGAGCGTATGACAAAACGGAATACATTTCCGTTCAAAATTGTATCGAAATAATGTATACAAGTATTAATCGAACCTTTAAAAATAAAAAAAAATTTTGAAAATAAGTTGTCAACAGTTAGAATCTTTCACTGAATCAATGTGTATTAAAATACTAAATATCTATGTATCAAAATTATTACAATACCATTATTAAGTAATTTAAGTAATATATGTTTGTTTTGTTTGTTTTTGAGGTTTAACAACCTATCAATCCTTATGGGATCATTTAAGGTCATAACCAATGATTTTGGGTAAGGTTATTTTATTTTTACAACATTTTTCTTTCACGATTCATTGGGATTTGTTTTTAAGAGCAGGGTCCCCAAGTCCTACCCTTGTTATTTAACCCATAACTGGAGAGAATGGACTGATTAATACCTTTCCCAAGGGTACCAGTGCTTAAGTGAATGCAGGATATTTAACTGGAATTCGAACTCGGCTCACCGATTTCTCTTTCCGAGCCGATATCCACTGCACCACAACGCACATCCGGTGTATTCAACGTAATAGGCCGTAAGCCAAAAAGTAATATACAGAAACATTTATACATACATATAAACTAATAATAATAATATATAAAGTTCCAGGAAATATCATTACAATATTATAATTAAGCAATATAAATAACATACAATAATGTATAATAACATAACATACATGGGAAAAATATAATAATACATAATAATAATGATGATAAAAATAAAAACTATTATTAATTAAAATTAAAATAAAATAGAATATAATTATATATAATAACAGGGAGAAAAATATAAATAATACTAGGAAATAACAGAGAGAAAACATAATTATAATATATCAATTATGAAGTAAAATAGAATGTAGTGCATATTCAGAAAACACTATTACAATGTTACAAATATATGGAATTATCTTATTTGGAAGTATATTTTGGATTTATGGAGTACAGATTTGTAGAATGATGCAAAAGTGATGTAATGTTTAAACGAGTGTTTATCGTTGAACGTAATGCTATTAATGTTTTCAAAGTTAGTTAAGTGCCATACGTGATACACGCTTGGGCGAACATGTCTCGAAAGAGACATGACTGACTGGGTAGAAGATTATCCCGCAGTAGGTTGCCATTGCTTTCTGCGGTAGACTGGTTGCCGACCAAGGCTATAGAACCCAATCTGTCCTGTTATTTAATTCATTTATTCAAATCAGTCAGTTAAGTGCCATACGTGATAAACGCTTTGAGAGATCATGTCTCGAAAAAGACATGACTGACTGGGCAGAAGATTATCCCGCAGTAGGATGCCATTGCTTTCTGCGGTAGACTGGTTGCCGACCAAGGCTATAGAACCCAATCTGTCCTGCTATTTAACCCATAACTGGAAGGAAGAGACGGATTAATACCTTTCCCAAGGGTATTTGCGCGTAAGTGAATACAATGGATTCAACTGGAATTCGAACTCGGCTCCCCGGTTTCTCGTTCCGAGCCGATATCCACAACGCACATCCTGTTTTCAAAGTACCTCCTCCTTAAAAAGTTATGTTATTTTTTAATTAAACTTGCATTAGGGAAATCCAAATTGTGTTCTATTTTGTTTCGATGTGATACAAGAGAGATGAAATGTATGTCCAAACGTAAGTCTTTTTGTTTTCGTAGATTCGCAGTTTTAGATTTCCTTATGTTTCCCCTATGTATGCGTTACTGCATTATAGATACGGCTTTTTGTTAGTCCCGGCCTTTAAATTGGTTTTTTGTGTCTTTTTTAATATGATTATATCATCAATAGTCTTCGAAGTAGTTGTAACGATTTTAGTGTTTGGGATAACTAATTTATTTATGAGTTCATTTGAAAAGGTGTTGGAAGGTAGTATTATGAAATTTGTGTAAATTGGGGGATTCGTTTTTGTAGTTTTGCTGATTTTATAAGCAGGTTTTTGGAGTTGGGTAATGGAGAAGTTTTTTGGAGTGTGGGTAATGGAGAAGTTAAAATCTTTGTTCTATATATATATATATATATATATATATATATATATATATATATATATATATCTTTTGCAGATAAGCTGCATATATTGAGGCCCAGATAAGAAACCTATAATTAAACCAGATTTAATTCTTTGGTCTTGGTTGGAAAAAGATTAATAAAGTCGTTTTTGTTAGTCAGTTTAAGGTCAACCTTAAATTTTGATTTATCGTTATTACGTATTATTAAGATGTCAAGGAAATGAGAAGAATTGTTAGTTTCAAGTTCATATGTGAATTCGATGGTAGGTGCTACGTTTTTGAGTTTAATTACTAAATTTAATTATGTTGTTATTATTATTATTAGTAGTAGTAGTAATAGTAGAAGTAGTAGTAGTGGTTATAGTAGTAGTAGTAGTAGTAAACAAACTGATAATAATAATAACAATAATATCTTCGACAAAATCCAAATTCATAGTAATTATAAACAGGACTAATTTTCACTACAAAATATCATTCGAAAATACGCACCTCCAGTCGACATATAGAAAAAAAAATTAATTATCTATTACACTAAATTTAAAACAGCTAACCTCATCATCAAAACAGCACATCACCCGGGAGATCAAAACTACAGCGAATTTGAAGAACTGCGTTGTTGATCTTAATTTCGTAAATGATTATATCGGCCGCTACGTCTCTCTCAATGGAGCTCAGTTCGAATTGATTTAAACACACATGAAGACCTACCAAACCTTATCCCGAACATACTTGTTGACAACACAAATATAGCTTCGTCCACATGCAAAAAAGACTAAAAATAAGAGAGGACTTATTAATAAAGAAAACAAAAAACAAAACAATATATTTAAAAGCAACTACGAACACGCTAACAACATGCTTAGCGTGTTAGGTACATAACACATACCATTACTCCACCTTATGCATAACACCACTTGCATTCTGTTAGAAATAGAATACCATTCATTCTCGAAACAGTATAGACGAAAGCGCTCGTATATATAAAATATTTGAACAATTCTTATATAATTTATGTCCTCAAAAGAAATAAACCATAAGATGACATTAAAAATTACATTAAAAACTTAAACATCAAAACTTGCCTGTCCTTTTTAATGCAATCTGCATATATAAAGATATATATCTAAACTTATTTATAAATGGAACTTTGTGTGTGTGTGTATGTGTGTGTCTGTGTCTGTGTGTGTGTTCGTTACCTATAGACTCCGAAACGGCTGAACCGATTTTCGTGACAATTTACACAGTTGTACTATAAGCGTCTGTGAGTGTTCTTAGCTAGGTTTTGTGTCGAGGTACCACCGATAAATATCAAAAATCGATAATCGAAAAAATCGTGTTATAGAAGGAATGATTCGATTTTATTCAAATTTGATACACTCATAGACAAAGACATAAGAAACGATATTCAAAAGTTTCAAGGTTGCAGTTCTTACAATAGTGCAGAAAATTTCGATATCGATACCAGAAAATCAAAATTTGACTTACATCCATTCATTTTTCTTTCAGTCTACGGTTTCGCTTTAACTGGAAACAACTATTGCTTTTTAGTCTTTCGAGTCAACGTCTAAACATTCTGAGCTCCAGGACCATGGATTCGTTTTAAAGCTTTCATTACACCCGAGCAGCACCGGGCTATACTGCTAGTATATATATATATATATATATATATATATATATATATATGTGTGTGTGTGTGTGTGTGTGTGTGTGTGTGTGTGTGTGTGTGTGTGTGTTCAAGATACCTTGATTCAAACATGTTTCACTGAATAACATAGACATATTGTGTCTACTTTTTTGTACTGATCCTCTCCACTCCTCTAATGAGTTTTTTTTTCTATTTTAGATGGGGTTCTTAAAGGAAGACTTCTCAGTAAGTTTTTGTCAATCTCCCGCGATACCAACCCAAGCAATGCTTCTATTGTCACCATCTCAAATTTTGACGCCGTTTCACGCAATGATAACCACCTGATACAATCGGATAAGACGAAAATAGAAACTTCATTTGAGCCGTAGTTCAAATGTTATCGACTCTTTGAATTTGCATGTATTTTCGTGTCACGAATCAGTAGCATGATTTGCTAACTTTGCCTCTTCGTAATATTTGGTCAGAGAATATATATAGATGTTGTCCCTGTAGACTGAGAGACAAAGAAGATATTTTTGGTTTCAATTTTCCTCTATTCGATTTACATTCATAGATACATGCCCTCCTATTTTTTAGTCTCTATAGGCGGATAAATTCCCAGAGAGGAGGCGAAATAGCCGCCTTCCTCATTATATGTAGTGTATTATTATCCGTGTAAAAGTTCCCCTTACCTTTAGAAAAACTTATGAATGGTTTTGAATAATTATTTGCACTATTCTGTATATTCAGATGGTGAAATGGATAGAGGCTTAGAATGAAAAATCTACGACTGAATTTCGAATTCCTGTCGATTATTTTTGAGTTTTAGTTTGAGATTTCTTTTACGACATCTCAACACCTCTGTGGTTTATTCAATGACAAAAAGGTGGGGTTTTAAGGGGGTTTTTTAATGTTCGGTTATAGTGAGAAGGTTGATTTAATCAGGTTTTGATGAAAATGTTTTGTTTTTATTCTTTTTTTACTTTAGAAAACTGAAAATGTCTCCTAGTTTTGTATTCAAAATGTTTTGCTGAGAATATTTTTTCATTCAAAAATGTGTTATGGTAATATTTTTCATTCAAATGTATATTTTTTTTTAAAAGTCTATTTTTATGAATATATTTCTGCCAAAATGTACTTTTATACTTTCATAGTGTTTTGACCCAGTTTAGGGGTTAGGTATTTGCCCATAGTGAGACGATAACAGGGTCTACCACTCCGGGTCTGGGTGAACCAGGGAAAAACAGCAATTAAGAGGTGGTTCCATGCTCCTCACAATCTCCTAATCAAAGGTCTTGCCACCGGATGCACTTTACCGTCATGCTCAGGACCGTCGATTTCGTTCCTTTTACTTATGCGAAAATTTCTTAGGTGTAAGTCTATGTCTTGGCTCCATCTAAGGGTTAAATAGTATGACTAGTATATGAAAAAGTGATTGTTAACGCATTACGAGGGTCATCATAAAATTATAAGGGCTATTGCCATGGTAACGTAGTTAAAGTATGTAGAATCAATCTACTTGGTAGGGACAGACCCTGAATTTAGTCGCGCATGCACATTATAGGATGATGTCCTTGTTCACTTCCGTTGTTTACCAGAAATGATTGGAAGGAAAGTTAGTTATCTGTGGTGGCCACACCACACCCCAATGTTTCGATCAGTGATTATGTCCTGTGCAGCAGCTTTTAACCAGTGACAATATTGTTTGTGTCGGAGAACCACACTATTACCTAAATCCCGTCTGTTACGATATGTTCAACATCAAAAATCAAATATCACTTGAGATTTCAAGACGTTAAGGTAACCAAAGTGTATTAATACGAGGCAGCTTCTTGTTTTCAGAAAAGAAGTTCTAGGAATTCATGCTGAATAAAGTGTGTTGTTTCAGAAGGGGACTACTTCGGAGGAAATCAAATGTCGAATTGATATCTCTTGTAGTTTTAGCGTTATAGAACCTGTCCTGAAATTTTTTTATCAGTTCTTGTATTTATTCGCAAAGGATAAGAAATTTAACGAATTTTCACAAAATTTTCCCTAATATTTAAACACCAAGAAACATTAAAAACGCTGAAAATAAATTTATAATTAACTTAAGAATTTCTAAAATACCGTCCTAGGCATGACGATAAACCACATCTGGCAGCATGGCTTTGATAAGAGGTTTTTAAGGAGTATGGTATCTGCAGCTGTATCCCCGATCCACTCTGAGCCGTGTGGGGCAGCACTTGTTAGTGTTATGGGAAACAACTGCTCAACTGTGGTCAAAACACTGTATCATGACAAAAATACATTTTTGTTTCAGAATTCATAGTAAAAATATTAGCAGGAATACCGTCTGCAAAAAAAAAATCCAGAAATATATTCTTGTAAGGACAAGATAATAATGCTAGCTATAAAGTTTTGTAAAAGAAAAATGGCTTGCGATAATTTTTTGGAAAAGATATTACTAAACCGAATTGTCACTTGTAATGAAAAGTAGATTCTTTATGATAAGCGTAAACAATCAGGTTAATGGCTTCTTCGTGACGAGTCCCTTAAACATTTTCCAAAGCGAAATTTGCATCAGCAAAAGATAATGGTAATTGTCTGGTGGTCTGTATTTGGTGAAATCCACTACAGTATTCTAGAATACAATCAGAGCACTAATGCAGAGCTTTACTGCAATTAACTTGCTGAAATGCATGCACGCCTGCAAAATATGAAACCTGCATTATTGAATCGATGAGGTCCAGTTCTGATCGACGTGGCCATATGTTGCAAGTATAAAGTTGCAAAAACTCACAGACTTTGGATACGGGTTTCCCACATCCTCCAGATACTCCTGATATTTCACTCTCTGATTATCATTTTTAAAGCGCTTAAGCACATTTGTAAATGCAAAAAATTAAGATCTAAACCAGAGGTGTAATTAGCTTTTAAAGATTTTGTTGCATCTCAGGCAATAACTTTTTAGCAACAAGCAATAAATAATCTCCTCGATCGATGGCAGTGGTACATATATATTTAAGACTCCTATTTTGACTAGAGGCAAAATTTCTACAGTTATTTTTTCATGAATATTATTATGTTTTTAGAATCAAGCAATACTTTCTTAAGAACCACACATATATTTTCATTCCCGGCCGTAATTATAAGTCCATCACATTTTTTTTCAAAGAAATGTATTTCATAATATTTTTAGTATTTATTGTCAAATGAAAATAGAATGGTTCTTTTGTTATTATTACTTTGCAAAATTTTACATGGCAAAGAAGCAAAATGAACTCGTCCGAATCACCCTAAATTTTCTTCATTCTTTCATTGATGAAACTGCAATTATTAATTATCTATAAATTCATTTGATGCACATGTGATTGTGCAACATTAACAAAAGAACCATTCTATTTTCACTTACAGTTATTCACTTGGCAATAAATACTAAAAATTCGTATGAAATACATCTTTTAAAATACTACGCTTGCCTAAAAATTATGGCCGGCAGTATATATATATATATATATATATATATTAGGGTAGGTCGGTTTTGGAACTGTAGAAAATCGCACTTGAAGAAAGTTGCAAAATAATGTCAAGAGTTACCACAAGAAATTTTTTTCAAAACTTTGTATTTATTTGAGCATTTAAACTTAAAGACGAAATAAATTGGGATTTTTCACGCGATATAGGTGTCACCGGAAACACGTGACGCTTAAATAAAACCCGAGTTTTAACAATAAGAAAAACATACAATAGGCTTAATAATAGATATTTTAATTTTAGTATTCTTTTTTTCTTAAGAAATTAAATGAAAACATCAAAATTAAAAAGAAATAAAAACACTATGATATTTAGTTTAATATACAAATAACTATTTACGTATGCCGTTTTATTTATTGTTATTTTTATAGTATTCACCTGTTGAAATTACCTCCCCCTAAACGATTGTTTTTACTTTGTTTATTCTTTTACGCTTTCAATTATCACGAATATCTCTTGTATTTTTTTAAAGTTAAGTCTTATTTTAATGAAAAATTCAACTTTTATAATTATTCTGATTTGTTTATATTTTTAAAATTAATATTTATTTTTACGAGATCTCGTTTTTACGAGATCTCGGAAGTAACACTACTTTAAAGTAAGTAAACATTACTTTTAATTTAATGTATTTATTTCAAATTTTATCAAATTTATTTTTAAAATATTTGTGGAATTTCATTTCTGATAGTACATATATTTTTTTAGATATTTCAGGATCGTGAATAACTAAAATGATCAGAGATGCAAATTAGGGTCTAAGGAAACTTTCCAGCTTGGACCTGTTGATAAAAGTCTTATAAAAAAGTAAAATGGAAAGAAATAGGTTAAGAAAAAATTTAGTTTCATCACCAACAGCTTCAACATCAAATGTTCAGGCTAATGTTTCTTCCCTCTCCTACTCATCCTCCAAGTAAAAAAAAAACAGAAGAAGAATATTTGCAGCCAAGGATACATCCAAAAGGCCCTTATAATTTCCAAGTTATGCTTTCAAGTTAGTTAGTGGGGACATATTTTCTAATCTTAGAGCTAGCCTTGTCACTGCCTTGCTCTTGGATTTGAAGACTATAGGCCTTCTTATACCAAATATTAATATGAAAGATATTATAGATAAATGCAAAGTTGATAGGGCAAAGTCTAAAGTGAAAACAACTGCCCAACAAAAACATGATGAAAGTGTGGAAAACCTTACATGTATTGCAGTTGATGGGAGAAATAATAAGGGCACATTGCTGTATGAGGAAATTGAGGAGGAAACTGAACAGAAAACTATGAAAAAACTAAGGAACCAGAATGCCATTTAACCTTTACAAAGGAGGCACCACATGAAAATCAATATCTGATGCATAGAGTTCTCCCTAATAGTTATGCAAAGTAGTTGCTATTTGCACCATACTGAACTACCTTTCAGAGCTCTTTTCAAAAACATAGATGGTTGCACAAAAGGCCCTACAGCATTCAGTGTTCCTCTGGGGAAATTATGCTCAAATAATTTACCACAAATATCATTTTCCACTATTAGCAGTCCTCTGCATTCAATTTTGAAAATTGGTGAAATACATGGTCTTAGTTGTGACCAAAGACTCCTGTAAGTATACACAGTGAATATTTCTAGAGGTAAGGTTGACTCTAGATATGTCTCCTGGAAAAGTGGTCCTTTACACCAAGTAGGTGGTTAACTTTGGCCATCAGGCTCATGCGTTTATTGAGTCGTGGCACATACCCATAAAAGCTCACAACAAAACTTCACAGTTTAATAAGTTTTATTGTAAATGTGTATGCCACTTGTTGGTTTGAAATTAAAAGAAATAATAAGTTCTACAATCAGCAAGTGCACATTTTTAATATGATCCAGGAGACCAAGAAGCAGACTCATGAAATCCAACAGATCACTTTAAGAAATATACAAGGAAGTACATTTTGTTTACTGTCTGAAAACCTATACTCCGTAATGAATTCTGATGAAGTTGAAGTAAGAGAAGAAGCTTTAAAAAGAGTTTAAGCCATTAGGTAATTAAATATTTTTTTTATATTTCAATGACCCAATTATTTATTGCAATTTATAGAATAATTTTAAAGATTTTATCTAATTTCACCATAATTATTATAGTAGAGACTGGAAGTTTTTAAATGAATCAATAAATAAATTTTTATATTCTTTCAGAAAAGGTTAAAAAGAATACCAACCATTAATTTTAATGCCACACACTGGACACAATTGATAGATTTATCATTGTGGCATTTTTTTAACCACCAATGACGGAAGGTTTTTCTGAATCTGAACTTCAGGAATCATTGTTAAATGGAACCAAGCTTGACTTGCCAAATTTGCCCTCACTTTTCCAAGGCATGGAATGGGCAATCAAGTTAACAACAGAAACTTTGCAAACTGTATACGGTTTTGAAGCAAGGCATCAACATATTACAGCCAAAGTTTTGAGTCAGAAACTGAGACCAGCATTTTTGTATAAGGGATCTTATATGGAGCAATTTGACTCTATATATTAAGCACTATTAAAATAGTGTTTGTTTTTCCTTATTTGTTTGTTTTTTATATTTTCACTATAACAGAAAAAATCATTTAAGGTATTCAAACATCACTGCTTAATTCATCATGTTTTTTAAAGCAGATGCTGAAAATGGGGGGGGGGGCAGATTTTCAATTTGAAGATTAGTCATCATTTCTTTAATTAGTATCATTTTTATAAAATAAAATAACATTCCTTGATTTAAATACTAAAATTATTTAGTTTTCTCACTAATATTCAAGCTAATTCTTGCGAAAACGAGGAATTTTCAGTATATTTTTGTCTGCGATCTTTGATGACAAACGCTGAAAAAACCGTTGACGTATTTGATCTAATATTTTGTATCAGTACTTAATAGGTCCATACACAACTTTCGGTAAGTGAGATTTTTTAATATTTAAAAAAAAAGTGAAAAATCAACCTACCCTAATATATATATATATATATATATATATATATATATATATATTTGTGTGTGTGTGTGTGTGTGTGTGTGTGTGTGTGTGTGTTGATAAAAATCGAAAATAGTTGCGCTGAGAGGGAAAAATCTATAATGACATGATTCTGAAATATATGAAATATATGCTCTATGGTAATGTTTTAATGTAGCTTAAATGTGGCACAAATCCGAAAGTATGTGATATCCAATGTGGATGGAATCCACTACTCACTCGTAATTTTTAACAAAATTGTTAATCATTACACTATGTCGAGGTACCCAGAAATATATTCTCTACGTTCCTGAACTAAGTTTTTTATTATCCGGTCATTTTTTGTTGTTGTTGTTGTTGTTTTTTGTTTTTTATGCTGCGGTATTTCTTTATAAGAAACAGCATGCACTGTATCCAGCCAGTAAATTCACGTCCAAGCGTCAAAACTGTCTCCTTCAAAATACTCCATATATCCGGGTTAAGGTCGCGTTAACACACCGACCGCCTCATGAGATGCGTGCAGTTAATTACATTTTTTTCAGATGTCAATTAGTTTTCATTCAACGATTTTGAGAGAGCGTTTTCGTGCCAAAAAATCAAATAACAAAATAAACATCTGACTTCCAGAAAGCGTTTCGATTCTATTTGATCTAGTCCGTTATGTGTGCCCCCGAAAATATGTGAATATTTGAACTGTCATCATCTCATGCTCGTTAATTTTCAAATATAACATCATATCAACGCTTATAGTTCCTCACCAAAGCATGATATAACACCGATTTCTTCGTCATTTAATCAGAGTCTTTGTAATTTCAGAGAATATTTACATAGTCTATGCTACATGTGTTTATTCAATCGAAAAGTAATACGCCACATATCACTGAAACTATATATATATATATATATATGTTTGTGTGTGTGTGGAGGGCCATGATCATACACATTTTGATGAGAACTGATACTAGAAGCAATCGGATGTCTAACCGTACTGATGAGCTGTGATACAGCGAAACATAACTGTCTGCAGATGACTATTTACACTCTCAAACCCCGACTGAGCACTCTGGAAGAATGGTAAACATTATAAAAACAGTAGCTACTCACGCATTTACGAATCATTAATTCAGTAATGAATTCGAACACTCTCAGCTACTGGCGTGTGTTTACATTGTATATAACACGCTAAAGTGTACCTTCTTTCACCGAGCGCCTATAGCTCAGAGGTAGAATCGCCGACTTATGTTCATTCGGTCGGGTTTCAATCCGGATAGAAGCAATCGGATGTCTAACCGTACTGATGAGCTGTGATACAGCGAAACAGAACTGTCTGTGGATGACTATATATGTATATGTGTGTATGTCTTACATGTATGTTTGTATGTTCATGTATGGGTATATGCATAATATGTATATATATATGTGTGTATGTATATATATATATATATGTATATATTGTGTGTACATGTGTATGTATTCATTATAGTATGTATGTATGTTCAGATGTCCATGTATGCGTGTATATATCTATATATATGTATGTTTATGTATATGTGTGTATGTGTATATATATATGTATGTATGATTCTGTGTATATATATATATATGTATATATATGTGTGTGTATGTGAATGTATGTGTATGTATATATGTATGCATGTGTATGCATACATGGATAGATAGATAGATAGATAGATATTTAGTTAGATGGGTGTAAGTTTGTGGTCCTGGGTTTCACTCTTTTGCGATCGTCGAACAAACTGTTTTATTTTTTTTTAAATACTTGATATATATAGAGATGCGTATATTGATGTATTTTTGTGGAAATGGGATGAAAATTGGAAGGAATATTTGTCGTCGTGACGCCTTTTTTAGAAACGCAGACATAGATTAACACTTGTACACCCATTGACGTGCACAAAGACATACACGCACGCGCTTGACCACTGGGGCTCACATAAGCATCACTGCATGTGAACAATATGGGGCTTAGCAAATATATGTATATGTTTGACATTTTTACATGCATACGCATTTGATTGGTGTATAGTGTATCTACCGAGTTTGATGCCAGAGGTTTTGCGTATTTTCATCTATGTGGTTATGTATTTTTTACAATCCCTGGAGTTTTTAGTCGTGTACGTTTGTATTTTTAGCTTGTGTTTTTGTGTTAGTATATATCTAATTATGTTTATATGTTCATGCATTAAATTATGATTGTGTCTGCTCTGACCGCACTCATTCAAGGCTAGCCATGTTACGAGTCCGCTTTGACTGTATCTAATATTGTGGCAATTCAGTCTGAGTCCAAATAGAGATTTAAAAACAGACAAATTGACAAGTCGATAAAAACAAAATTTTGAAATTTGTGCATGTATATATGCGTGCGTATATTAATATTAATATGTGTCTGTTTGCCAGTGTATGTGTATATACACGTCTATCTTTCCATGTGTGTATGTTTGTAGGTTTATTTATGAGTGTGTTCTTTCTCTTCCTCGTTTAATATATGAATAACTTTCTAAATCTAATAAATTATTAAACTTAGAAAAGTTTTGTTTATAAAGTAGATCTAATATAAAGTAGATCTAATAGTCAATTAATAATGCTGATCTCAATTTAATCAAATATTAATACTAATGCCCCCCACAATTTTTTAAGTCCGCATACATATTCTCCAAATTAGAAGTTGCTTTATTTTCATTGGTCCACATTCTACATACAACAATGCCTCACTGATTACAGGGGTTTTGCTTGTTTTTAACTTTTTAAAACCCTTCAACTTGAAATAAATATCATCACTTGACAAGACACAAAAAGTATCGAAACATATTAATGTTATAATTTCTGAATAAATATTATTAGCTCTACATTCTTTTGAGCATTTTTTAAGATTAGTGTTTCTTTTGATAACGGAATATTATTCCATCCACACGTACCCTATACTATATATATATATATATATATATATATATATATATATATATATATATATAAGTATAGGGTACGTGTGGATGGAATAATATTCCGTTATCAAAAGAAACATATATATATATATATATATATATATATATATAACCTCATTTATTCGAGGCTATTCATGTACGAATCCGCTCTGACTGCATCCAATAATGTGGCAATTCAGTCTGAGTCCAAATAGAGCTATAAAGGTTAACAGACAATATGACAAACAAAATTTTGAAATTTGTGCATGTATATATGCGTGCGTATATTAATCTCTATACGTGTCTGTTTGGCAGTGTATGTGTAGATACACGTCTATTTTTCTATGTGTGGATGTTTAATATATGAATAACTTTCTAAATCTAATAAATTATTAAATTTAGAAAAGTTTTGTTTATAAAGTAGATCTAATATAAAGTAGATCTAATAGTCAATTAATAATGCTGATCTCAATTTAATCAAATATTAATACTAATGCCCCCCCCCCCAATTATTTTCAAGTCACTACAGAACATATGTTATCATTACTTTGCAAAATTTTACAAGGCAGTCAGGAAGCCTTTGCTTCGGCCAGCCAATAAGAAGAAGAGACTAGCATGGGGAAGAGAGCACAAAGACTGAACACCAGAACAGTTCATTGGATGCACATGTTGTTGTGCAGTATTAAAAGAAACATTCTATTTTCATTTAGAATTATCCACTTGGCAATAAATATTAAAAATAGTATGAAATTCATCAATTTTTTTCAAAAACTAAGGTTGCCTAATATTTATGGCCGGTAGTGTACATTGTTCGGACTGTTGTAATAATCTTTATTGCCATGTTTACGACGTTTCGAGCGTTGTATGCTTCCGCCTACCTCAGGACACATTGCCTAGCTGATATAGGCGTTGGTTATATCCAGTTACTTGACTCAGAATGTTGTAAGTTCGATACCAGAGGTGAAGAAATAACTTAGAAAGTTAAGTTAAAGGGCGATAACTACATGACTACCGGTAGTGGTATCGCACATGGACTGAGAGTGATATACCACAGTGATCGAAATAAAGAATTCGGTTTGAAATTCTTAGCACCTGAAGAAGGCCGAAGCGTACAACTTCCGAAATGTCGTGAGCATGGCAATAAAATTGAGGACGACTGTTCGAATAATGTAAAAAATGATTTTGTTCATAATCATAAAATTATAAAGAATATACATAACACAGTTGTGAAATTTTTTTAAAAACTTAATATACACTACTATTCAGCTAATATATTTTGTTATTCTTTGTCTTCCTTTATCTCATTTAGATTCGAAAAATATGTTATTTCGTTTCAGGAACTATTTGAATACTAATGGACATTATTAAAACTATGAAAAAAATCCAAAATATTTGTTGTTTGCGAGGATATATATATCTTATTTAGTAACGTGATCCAGTTATTCTCAATTGCTTTCCTGTTTTTGCTTGTTGTCTTTGTTTGTTTTTATACCCGCTCTTTGCATATCTCCTTTGAAATTTTTTTGTGTTAGCATGTGCTGAAATATTGTTCTAAATACGCAAAATCTTATATCGCTCTCTGAAATATATTGCTGCTCCGCGCCCATCCAAAATTTGAAGTCGCCCAGTGGTGTGCGATATCTCCTACGTTGAGAAAACCTGATATAAAATGTCCTATCGTTTACCTTCAATGCCTGTCATTAAACTGTAACACTGGAGAAAATAGCTTACATCCAGGAGGAAAACAGAGTCAGACGTGTCTAGCATGTAAAATATTCCTAAAAGAAAATGATGTCTCTGCGAGATGTGTATTTAAAGCAGTTGCCATATTGGAATCCTCACCAATGAAAGCCCATATAAAACATATTTGTTAAAAAAGAAACAAAAAAAAAATACACGTCTGAGGATCGTTCAAAGTTTGAACGTTGCAACAATGTACTATGTGTATTCACGAATGGAAATATCTCTG
The DNA here is from genome assembly GCA_037127315.1 of Ascarosepion bandense. NCBI lineage: Eukaryota > Metazoa > Mollusca > Cephalopoda > Sepiida > Sepiidae > Ascarosepion > Ascarosepion bandense. The sequence continues at coordinate 1,566,213 of JBBBDQ010001143.1, forward strand.
CATTTCAGCAACATCAAACTGCGTCCAACTGCAGTTACACAATATTTTCAACGGCACAAGAAAAATAATTGAAAATGCCTAAAAAGATATCCAAAATTGTTCGAAAAGAACAAACATTGGTACAATGTTTAAGCACACAAATAGAAAAGAAATTTCCTAAAAAAATAGTATTAAAATTAACAGAAGCACATAGTCATAATTTTAACAAAATTTATTTTGAAAATAGTGTTTTTTACCAAAAGGCGCGCGCACCATATAGAGTTAGGTGAATTAATAAATATGCATATGTAGGCACACATATGTATAATATTATTATTCATGTTTAAACAAAACTGTGATCAATGTAGTATGAACAGAGTTATTATATATATATATATATATATATTAATCCACATCCAAGTGAATAAAGAACGAAGAAAGTAATAAAAACGTTCAAACATTAATTTAAAACGGTGCTCAATATACAAATAAAGCAATGAATAAGTTCTTTCTTTCTTTTCTCTCCTGTCTTCCTTTAATATTATATATATATATATATATATTCTCTGTCTGTTTTTTCTGTATCACGCTCTTTATTTCCTATGTATATCTCGTTCCTTTTTGTTTTACCCTTTTCTTTTTTTCGATTTAATTTTTTCCCTTCTTTTCTATCCTTTTTATCTCGTACGATTTTCCAAAAATAAAGGGAAAGTGAGATTTTTTAATCTTCTTTTTCAAAAATAACGTTCAGTACCATTATTGTTAACTACCTGATGATACATTGTTTTTCCGATGTCGAAACAATATGTACACTTTTGTAGCAAATTTTAATTTGTACATGTTCTAAACTATAACTTCTAACAAGTATATTAATAAATATATATATTGTTCTACGACAATGGCACCACACGACGTTTCATGCGTTATGCAATTATAATAACTCAATGAGTGCATAACACATGTAACTCCGAGCCGTGCGATCGACGTAGGCCATATTATTAGGCCACCTCAGTGTTTTAAAAAATGTTGTATTTCATACCATTTCATACAATTCTTTAGTATTTATTGCCAAGTGAATAATTGTAAATGAAAATAGAATGATACTTTTGTTAATACTGCACTATAACATGGGCATCAAATGAATTTATAAATATTTAATAATTACCTTTATTGCAGTTTCATCAATGAAAGAATGAAGAAAATTTAGGATTATTCGGACGAGTTCATGTTTGCTTCCTTGCCATGTAAAGTTTTGCAAAGTGTTAAGTAAAAAGAACCATTCTATTTTCATTTGGCAATAAATACTAAAAAAGTATAAAATACATGATTTTTTTTTTTTTAAATCATATCAGTCCGGGTAAGGCGGTAAGGCCACTGGTGTGCAGGGGGCTACGTAAGAGTGAAAAGATTGGAAAAGAGAAAGCCGGAAACCACATCCTAAACAGGGAACAAGGGATGAGCCTCTACACCTGTTCAATAGACGTGGGTGGAGTGTGAGCCGGGCGATAGTTCAGTCTATCTACTCCAATAAGAAAGAACTTTTTTGAAAAATTCTACTTTAGCACAAAAACAAAAAGGAAATATTTTCTTTAATTTTAAATTAAGTCTAAATACTCCACTAAAACAAATATTTTTTCCACTACCAATTCGAGGCCAGAGTGTCAAAAAAAAAAAGCCAAAGAAAAAAAACAAACCCTACCACTTCACTGATTTTGCTGTCACTTATACCTCTCTTTTCATCTCCCATCTTCTCTCACATTCTTCTCCCCTCTACGGATTTTATTACTTCTTCCTCTTTGTTAAACCCAAATGTTGGGTCATCAAATGTTCTATTTGATTATACTCAATATCCTACTTTTAAAATTGGCGCCTTCTTCTGAACATTTCACCATGTCTCTTTTAGTTCTTTCTCTTTCTCCCTCGTTTTTCTCTTTTTGTTCTTTATTTTCTCAATGTCTCTTTTACGATCCCACATTCTAGTTTCTCATTTTCTATAAACCAATTACCTCGCACACAAAAATTTATAAATTTTCCATCTCCTTCAAAAAATAGCGTTTACTACCTGATGAGATATTGTCCTTTCAATATCGAAACAAAATGTACACTTTGTAGTAGATTGCAATTTGAACATGTTCTAAATTATAATTTATATATATATATATATATTAGAACAGGTACAGAATTTTTTTATTCACCGCAGACAGATCTGTTTCGCTGTATCACAGCTCATCAGTACTGTTAGACTCCGATTGCTTTTAACCCAGGATTGAGACCCGACCGTAGTGGCGTCAGTCAGCGATTCTACCTCTGGGCTATGGGCGCTCGGTAGAAGAAGACACACACACACACACACACACACACACACACACACACACACACACACACACACACATATATATATATATATATATATATATTCTTATTTTTGCCACTCGTTTAATATATTACCTTGAACAACAGAGGTAATTTGCATGTATATCCGGCCTTTGGTAAGGTCAACAAATAAAAAGGATGTTTGACAATTATATCCAGCCGTAGATGATGTCAACAAAGTGCAAAAATAAACACAAGCGGTAACTATCTGTCCATTGATAAAAGTCAATTAAGAGCAAGGATTGTTCACAGACGTATCCAACCGTAGCTGACTTCAACAAAGCGACACCCCGATAATACGAAAATGCGTGAGAGTTTTAAAACTGTATAAATCTAGAATTTTTAGGTGAAGGAACAGGGACTGGTTAAAAACTCCCGGTAGCTTCTTCTTTTGCGCAACTCTCTCCGTCTACCCTCCTGCTCTACACAAGCCTCATTGACGAAAAATAAAAATGTAAGATTATATTTTTATAAATATGTGTTCTACGTTGTTTGACCAGATCCAGCGTAATATACTAAATAAATGTTCGGGGATACCCGTCTACCAGGTAGCTAATTCCCATTTCAGACGCTTACTCGGGTGCATTTCTGTTTGTTCATAACCAACAGAGTCTAGCTGTGGTCTATGCTTAGAGAACCTTTATTAGAAGGCGCATTCTCCGGTCTGAACACAACAGTCTGAACAAGGCCGGGATGGTCAAACCATCAGTCACGATGGCTTGTGATTTCGAGCTAACACAACCATCGACGGCTACTCAGAGAGGCGTCTACCAAATTTCACTCATAAGGCTTTGGTCAATTCGTGATATGTTTTTCAGGCACGTTCGTAAGGTGCCGCACTCTAAGATCACCTTATCCAGACCGAAAATATCAAGAAATCACCTTTCTGGCAAATCGGGCGTAGTGAGATTCGAACCCAGGTTTCATGGTCAGAAAGTAAACGGTCTAACCACGCGTCCCCACGGCCATATATATATATATATATATATATATATATATATATATATATATTGTAATTGTGTCCGTGTTTACATATATCAGTGGGTGGCCTTGGGTATTTTATGGTAATTTCGAATATTTTCGAGATAAGGTCACTTCATAACTAATTATTATAACTTCGTCTTATCCAATCATTTCCAGTAAGAGAAATAAGATTTTTCAACACGTCACTGAAGTCGCTTCACGGGTCAAAAATCGCAAAAGGCACTTTTTAAATTGTTTAGCCAGATGATAAATGATACAGCCGCAGAAGGATCCGTCATGCTAAATGGGGATTTTTGACCCTTTAAAAGGGTTCTTGACATTTGGAACGAAATACTTGCTTCTGTCAGGTGTGAAGACAAATAATACCTTGTACTTTTACAGAAATTGACATTTCGGTTAAATTCTAGCCGAGCATAGAGATATATTTGAAATAATGAAAATAGGAAACGAAAATGAAAGAATAGAGAGATGCATCTGCCACACGGTGGGGGGTCACTGCTTTTTAGGCGGGCCAAGAATATGATTAAAAGAATAAGTTCCATCCTCAGCGGCTATCACACACTTTTAGCCTTTTACTGACATAAAAATAAACGACGAAAACAAATCTCACATCGTGTTAAATAAAAGCCTATATTTACCACTTAAACCAGCTTTAAGTCTTCGGTTCCAAGTTATACACTACCAACAATAATTATAAAGCCACCCCAGTTTTTTTTTTAATCTTTAATTTTTAAATGGTAGACAGTAATTTTAATCAGGAGGTTGGATTTTAGTTTGTTATTTTTCTTTACTAAACAATAGATTTTTCTATGAGAATAAATCAGAATGAGGATTAAATAATTTTGGTATACTTAGTGATATTGTACTAGCAGGATAGCCCGGCGTTGCTCGGGTGTAATGAAAGCTTTAAAACTAATCCATGGTCCTGGAGCTCAGATTCTTTGGACGTTGGCACGAAAGACTAAAAAGCAATAATTGTTTCCAGTGACAGCGAAACCGTAGGCTGAAAGAAAAATGAATGGATGTAAGTCAAATTTTGATTTCCTGGTATCGATATCAAATAAGTTTTTTTCGTCGTAAACTGAATTTTGAAGGCTAAATAAGTCCTCTGAGTAAATGGTATCATGGCTGAGACTAAGAACTACAATTATACCTCCTTAGAGCCAAACCCGAAGAAAAAAACAAAATAAAAGGGCTGAAAAAATACAGAGATACAGGCAAATAAACAGACACACACACAAACATCTTGCCTTTTATATATATATATATATATATATATATATATATATACATTATCGATTTTTGGCACTATTGTAAGAATTGCAACCTTGAAACTTCTGAATATCATTTCTTATGTCTTTGTCTATGAGTGTATCAAACTTGATCAAAATCGGACCACTCCTAATATACCGATTTTTTCGATTATCGATTTTTCATATTTATCGGGAGTACCTCGACACACAACTTAGCTAAGAACACTTGCATACGCTTATAGTACAACTGTGTACATTTTCAAAAAATCGGTTCAGCGGTTTCGGAGTCTATAGGTAACGGATACACACACACACACAGACACACACTCACACACACACACAAAGTTCCATTTATAAATAAGTTTAGATTAGATTATCCACTTGGCACTAAATACTAAAATAGTATGAAACCAGAAGAGTTTGACTGGAAAATCTTCAGAAAGGCACATGAAACAGTTTCTGAATAGGAAGATGCGGGACTGGAAAATTACAAATTAAAGTAAGGATTTAAACTAAAATAGCTGAGACTAAACATTTTCATCGTTATTTAGAGATGCCTTATATCAGTATGTTGGTTGGTTGTTTTGTTTTTATGGCATATCAACACCTCGATGGGTCATCTGTTACCAACAAAATTTTTATTTATTTATTGTTGGTAATACCTTTTTCTTTCAACAATTTATTGTTGTTTTTTTATAAGTTTTCTGTCTAGTAATACTTTTTTCTTTTCGAGTATCAAGATTCGCTGGGATTTGTTTTTAAGGGCAGGGTCCCCAAGTCTTACCCTTGTTATTTAACCCATAACTGGAGGGAAGGGGCGGATTAATACCTTTCCCAAGGGTACCATTGCTTAAGTGCAGGGTATTCAACTGGAATTCGAACTCGGCTCATCGATTTCTCTTTCCGAGACGATATCCACTGTAACATAGCGCACATCCGTTACTAAGCACTTACAACACCTGGTATTCCCAAGCGGTTACCCATCTAAGTACTGACAAGGCTCAACTTTGTTTAACTTCGGTGATCGAGCAAGAACCGGTGTATTCAACGTGATAGGCCGTAAGCCCATATCAGTATGTGAATTGTGTTTCAGTGGATATCGGCTCGGAACGAAAAATTAGATAGCTGTGTTCGCATTCCACTTAAATTCCTTGTATTCACTTCCGGACAAATGCCCCCAAAAGGCATGAAACCGTCGATTCTCCCTTCAGCTATGAGATAAATAGTAGTACGGATTGGATTTTATAGCTTTGGTTAATAACCAGTCTACGGCAGAAAGTAATGGCCATCTACTGCGGGAAATTCTTCTGCCCAGTCAGTCATGTTTCTTTTGCGATATAATCGCCCCAAGCATGCATGGCATTTTAACTTACTCACTGACAATCTCAGTCTGTTCCAGTAAAATTTATGTAATCATACAGGACAATATATAAAGGATGGTGATATAAATATAGATATCTACAGGAACCTTCTCAAATACCATGGGTGTCGTCCCCACTTTTTCTTTTTTTTTTAATCGTATCATCCCGGGCAAGGCGGTAACGCCACTGATTTGCAGGGGCTACATAAAAGTAAAAAAGATTAGATAAGAGGAGAGTGAAGAGAAAGAAGAACCAGTTAGAAAGAAGCAAGAGAAAGAAGAACCAGTTAGAAAGAAGCAAGAGAAAGAAGGGAATACAGGTGTGATGACAATTGCAAAGGTGGAGAAAAAGGAAAGGATATACAGGATGGTGAAGAAAGAACTACAGTCAAGTGGTTAAGAGATGAGTATTGACATTGCATTTAAATTCCTGGGGGTTGTAGCCGTCAGGAAAACAAGAATATGGAAGCGAGTTCCACAGGCGGAAAGTGCTAGAAAAGAAGCTGCAGTAGTAAAATTGTCGTCTGCATTTGGATGATCTAACTGTGAATGGGTGAGATCCAGTTGCCAAACTTTTTGCACGAGTAAACACCTGTTACAGAGGCACCAGTGACTTAAGTTCGTCCGAGCAGAAGCAATGAAAGTATTTATAGAACAAAGGGAGGCCACATCTCGTCGGTGGGGAAGCGGCTGTAGTCGAGCCGCCAAGTCGGTACTTATCACATTACAGTTCTCCTTTGGAGCCTGTCAAGAACACTGAGATGAATAGCAAGGACGCCTGACCATATATGGCAGCGGTACTCCATGCACGGTCGATTTGTATATATGCAGGATTGATTCAGGCGGGAAAAACATCCTGGCCCGATACAGTGACCCAACCTTCCTAGCAGTGGATTTAGCTATTGACTCAATGTAGTGGTTTCACTTGAGATCGGAAGAAAGTGTAAGGCGAAGGAGGCGCAGTGTATTGCTCTCAGGGAGACTCGCTTGGTCCATGATTATGGGAGACAGGAGAGGTTGCCTGTGATGATTGGCAGACATCAGCTTGGTCTTAGACGCATTGAAATTTACCAGCCACTTCTTACCCCAATTCATTAGAGAATGTAGATCACTCTCAATATCAGCAGCGATATTGCCGGGTTTCTTAATTATGTGGGAGTAAATTGTGCTTAGTTGGCACTTGATCTCGTCTAGATCATTTATGAAAATAAGGAAGAGCGTAGTATCTCCATTTCTCTGTGACTTCCTGGAATCTTAGGCGTCACCAAAGAAAAAAGTATACCAAGGACTGTGAGTGTACTTTCAATTTGAGAAACAAATACTGGGTGTCCTTTTAAATATCATTCTCAAATGATTCTTTGACCATTCTACGTCTCTTCAGGGAGCTCTTCTTGGAGTCTAACAAGGGAATATATTATGTCGGTGCAAAAGATTTTGTCGGTTTGTAAAAGGCGCATTTTAAATCATTGTAATGTATTATATGCATATTGTTATGACTTAAACATATCACCATAATTAATTTATAACTTTTTTCCAGATTATTAAAGCATCATTCATATTTTTCTGCAATATTCTCCGATGTTCTTTCCATCTAAAGAACACATTAGGCATGTTCTACTTTAATAGTTTCACAGAGGTTTCAATGCAAATGCAGCAGCACGATCTGTTCATGGTGCCTATGGAATTGATGCAGTGAAAGAAAGATTTAGGTGGTGGTTTTCCCGTTTTCGGAAAGGAAATTTCAGCTTTAAAGGTGAGGCTAGAGGTGGTCACCCAAAAAAAACTTGATTCAGATATGTTGAATGCCGCTGTTACTCAAAGCCCTACGGTAACCTCAACAGAACTTGCACACTAATTTAATGTATCTTGTACAACTGCGTCATACCAATTGAAAAGAATGGGAAATATTTCAGTATTCGGAAAATGGATCCCGTACGAACTGTCTACAGAGAATCTGCGACAACGTGTTTCTTGTTGCGAATCTTTACTTTCACGACAACTTCAGACACCATTTTTGAGTAAGCTTGTCGCAGGTGATGGGAAGTGTCATCTTGGACCATCCTGCTTATATTCCTGACCTAGCTCCCTCGGATTATCACTTATTTTGAGGATTACAAAACCATTTAAATAGCCTTAGGTTAACACCATGAGAGAAGATTGAACATGTTAAAATCATATTTCACATCGAACCCTAAAATATTTTAAAAGCGAGGCATTTATAAGCCCGTTTACAGATGAAATCAAGTTATAGAGAGCAATGTTCGTTTTTGTTATGAATAAAGATTTTCAAAAACACAGCTTTTTTCATTTTAAAGATGACATTTTAAATCGGCGAAAACGTTTGCACAGACCTGATAATATAACACCACCTATATACAGGCCAAAAACTGTCTGAATACTGAGAGAAAATAAATTGAGGAAGTGGTTTACTAGTGACTAATATAGGTCGCAGTCTACTTACGACCACGACTGCTTAAGACCGACTGGTCTTAAAACCATATATATATATATATCGAGGCAGCAAATAATTTTCTAAGCATATGCTGTTAAATATAAGAGACAATGAATGTCTATTATGTTTAATCATTAGCCGTTCTAAACGTCGTATTTTGGCTTTAATTTCAGTTGAAACATTTGGATAATTATTTCTTGATTTTCTTCTAAGCTTTCGGCTCACATGAGCCATCTTCAGAGAGGTTATTTAGACTGAATTATAATAACATCCACCATCACCAACGATTTTATTTTGGTAGATGTTATTATAATTCATTCTAAATAACCTCTCTGAAGATGGCTCATGTGAGCCGAAAGCTTAGAAGAAAATCAATAGATAATTATCCAAATGTTGGAGAATTTTTGTCTTTATTTTCAACTGAAATTAAAACCAAAATACGACGTTTAGAACGACTCATGATTAAACATAATAGAAATTCATTGTCTTGTATATTTAATAGCATATGTTTAGAATATATATATATATATATATATATATATATATATATATAGTTGTTACAATGATTTATGAAAGCATGGTATCACAACACAAAAATTCTTGTGTTTCAGAGCACAAGTGCCCTTCCTCTGGTAACTAGTGGAAATGAAAATAAATGGTGGAAACGATTCATTCTTGGGAATGTGATATGTAAGTGATGCGTGGGATGGGAATTTAGTATGTTTAAACCGGTCTGTCGGCAGTTTGTAGCTATAGAGATACGGTTTGGGGTTAGGAGTGAGGGGCAGGGTAGTTTAGTTTTGGACAGATCACTTTTTACTTTTGCCTCGGTAATTTTTATATTGGGATGTTAGGTTTTTAAAAAAGGCTAGACACTTCATTTTACTACTATCTATGAGTGGATGGACTGGAGTGACCTTTTAGTGTTGTATGGGTTTATTTTATTTTAATAATATAATATTGTTTTTTTTATTATTTTGTGGATTAAACATGGATATTAATTAACTTTTGCAGAGGATTATTTTATGTGAATGAGGTATTTTAGTGGGGCCATATAATACTTCAAATAGGTAAATAATTTTAACTGTCAGTTGATTTTTATATTAGAGCACGAGTCTTGAGAACAGAACTAATGTCCAGATGTAATAACAACTATAAGCACATCTTAGGATGATACAAATCTGGATGAATGTGTTTTAAGATTCTTAATTAACTTCTCAGTAATGTTTAAAATTTTCGGTTGTTAAAAATTCTAGTTAAGGTTTCGTAAAAATCCCTGTTGTATATTTGAAGTACAACAAGGATTTTTACGAAGGCGCAACTAATCTTCAAAAACCGAAGATTAAAAGAAAAATTGCAAATTAGTTATTATAATCGCCCAAATATACCAAAAAGTTTAAACAGAGGTTGCAAAAAAAGGTCATTTTCATATTAAATGTATTCAAATGTTCTACAATATTGAGCACTTTTTTAATGCAAATGAGTTCTGGTTTAATGTAACTCTGACAAAAACTCATTATATATATATATATATATATATATATATATATATATATATATATATATATATAGTTGTCAGTCCGTTAACGGTGAGGATAATCCAACAAGATTTCATATGAAGCGTATATATGTGTGAGTATAAGTAAGTGGGTTGACCTGATGGGGTCATATAGACGCCTAAAGTCAGGGGAATTGATTTTTTCAGAGGTCATGCCATCTAAGACAGTCAAAATAACTTCAAACAGATACTACCCATATTTGGAACTGGACTCTATCTCTCTTCTTTCCTTCCTCCTTCCCCTTACATTTATTGTCATTTATTTATTTGTTTGAAATTTTATGCTTATTATTATTATTTCTATTATGTTCCCTCTTCATTTTAAGAAAAAACGTTCATTCCGGCGGAAATTTTATGCCAGATGGAGGAAATATTGTAAAAGAGTCTGATGATATGAGCTAGTTAAGCTCATTGAAATGAACTATAGTTTATAACTAATATGACGTGTTGAGTTTTCCTTTATAAACTATATATATATATATATATATATATATATATATATATATATATATATATAAGCTAGTACAAAAATTAATGTCAACAGTGAAATCATAAAACATAACCGCCTATTTAATCTTCTTCTGCTTATGTGCCATGTCCCTCAATCTTCCTATCTCTTGGAGATTTAATATTTCTTGTTATTTCTATTAAAACCAGTTCTGCCATATATTTACTAAAGTCCATCAATATTTTGCGTGCTACTTTATTTTGTCCTTCAGTCTGTCAAGTGAGTATCAGATTTTCCAAACCATCTTACCTCAAGACATGCCACCAAAATTTCAACTGCTTCTTCCTGATATTAGATAAAACTTTCCTTTTCGTTTCAAATGTTTTTCCAAAATCTCGTCGTTGCTCACATATTCAATCTGGCTTACGACCATATCACGTTGAATACACCGCTTCTCGCTCGATCACTGAAGTTAAGCGACGTTGAGTCTGGTCAGTACTTAGATCGGTGACCGCTTGGGAATACCAGGTGCTGTAAGCGTTTAGTGACGGATGTGCGTTGTGGTGCAGTGGATATCGTCTCGGAAAGAGAAATTAGTGAGCCGAGTTCGAATTCCAGTTGAATACCCTGCATTCACTTAAGCACTGGTACCCTTGGGAAAGGTATTAATCCGTCCCTTCCTTCCAGTTATGGGTTAAATAACAGAGTAAGACTTGGGGATCCTGCCCTTAAAAACAAATCCCAATGAATCTTATTAATCAAAAAGAAAAAGTATTACTAGACACAAAACTTATATAAAAAAACAACAATAAATTGTTGAAAGAAAAAGGTATATCCAGCAATAAACAAATAAAATTTTCTTGGCAATAAATGACCCGCCGAGGTTGTTATGCCATAAAAGAAAACAACCAACCAACCAACATATTCAATCTATAGAATTCTCAGCATTTTTCTGTAAGACCACATCTCCATTACTTCAAGTCTGTTCTTCATATTTGAAAAGATTGTCCATCATTTGCCGCCAATCTAATACTGAATTTTAATTGGTAAAATGAACTTGCCAAGAAGGAACTTTCATCAAAACAATTGCCGAAAACATATTTACCAAAGAAGCAAAGTCAAGCTACATTACAATAGTGGTGAAGCGACTGAAACCTAGATGCTACATCAAGATCTATAATGTTGGAGATTTTTCTTTGCACTTTTTCAAGTAACTCTAGGTATAGAGTAGAATCACCGACTAGATGCGGCAAGTGTATTCGATGAACAGACGAATGGCAGACATGTACATTAAATTCTGAGACAAAACGGATTTTACGAATAAACGATTGGCTTGCTTATTATAGCCAATGCCATACGATGACCTCTTCCGCCTACTTATCTATATGCTTGTCTATGCGAATCAGGCGGAGGTCGGAATGTATAGTTGAGGTAAGTGTTGATGAAATATTAAAGGCTCCTGGGCAAAGGTGCCGTCTATAACAGCAGTGGTTGAAGGTCAAACCAGTTAAGTCTTTAGGCCAATTTCTTGACAGGTCAACTGTGATCAGTTGATCGACTTGACCCTAAGATTAGTTATTTGTGTAAATTTAGTCACTGATTTCATACAAGAATTAAAATAATCTATTACCTAGCTGAGAATATGTTCTCGCCTTGCTTCTATTGGTTATTGTGGAGGATTACTGCTGAGTCATGTTTCAGTGTGGGGAGGTTTTTCTCATGTTCTTTATTAATCTTACTCATTCCTTCTCGCTTTCTTATATTTTCTTTTATCTCTCTCTCTCTCTCTCTCTCTCTATATATATATATATATATATATATATATATCTATATATATATATATAGATATAGATATATATATATATATATATATATACATTACGGATATATATATATATATATATATATATATAATGTTGGAGATTTTTTCTTTGCACTTTTTCAAGTAACTCTAGATATAGAGTTACTTTGCACTTTTTCAAGTAACTCTAGATATAGAGTTTCTTTGCACTAGATATATATATATATATATATATATATATATATATATATATATATATATATATATATATATATATACATTACGGATATATATATATATATATATATATATATATATATCCGTAAATTTGTCGTTGAACACGTGTCGAAAAACCCACAGTACAAACGTGGAGGGAAAAAATGGTTACAAAAGAAGAAATGAATTAAGCATTGAACATTAGTCAAAGTACTAGTCGAAAGAAAAAAACCCGAGACGAGTAACCTAATACGTAAAGCGCTCAATACAAAAGTAGAACAAACAAGAAAGTAAGTAGCTAACCTAAAGAGCCAACGAATATACCAAGGTTTCACCAAATAGGATCTTCATGGAAAGTTGTGTCCAACTTTCACTGAGCCAACAGTCCATGAATATCCTATTTGCTGAAACCTTGGTAGGTTCTTTGTCTCTCTAGGTTAGCTAGTTAGTTTCCTAGATAAATATATGTCATCCACATATATATGTATATATATATATATGAATATATATATATATATATATATATATATATATATATATATATGTCATCCACATATATATATATATGTCATCCACACACATATATATATATATATATATATATATATATATATATACCCTCGTATGTGTGTGTGTGTGCGTGGGTGTGTGTGTGTATGCACGAGCGTGTGTGCTTGACGATAAATGAGAGTTCAGTAAAATATTGAGATTATTAGGTTCTACAAATACGATGTGACTCCAGGGTCCTGCAGGTTTTTTGCATTTTTACACAGGTGGAACATGTGAATAAAAAAAATTCTCAAGTGGTTGCTGATGGAAGGATATCCGCTCAGAATTAGAAATCGAAAAACCTAGTTCGAATTTCCGTCAAATTCAATGAATTTACTTATGAGCAGATAATCAAGTGTACATGTCCGTAAGTGAATATAAGTCTTCGATAGGAATTTGAACTCGACACTTTGAGTTCTTCTGACACGATATCCATTAGATTTATCTCTCTCTCTCTCTCTCTCTCTATATATATATATATATAGAGAGAGAGAGAGAGATTGAGAGAGAAAGTAAACAGAATTAGATATGAATATAGATAGGAATATATATATATATATATATATATATAGTGTAATGGTTGTTACAATGTTTTTAAATTCATAGTATCACTACACAAAAATTTTTCATGTTTCGAAGCCAGCCCATTATGTTTCTGGCTTCTTCCTCAGGTGATAATTCTCATTTCTAAAAAATCACCTAAGGATGAAGCCAAAACATAATGGGCTGGCTTCGAAACATGAAATATTATTGTGTAGTGATACTATGAATTTAAAAACATTGTAACAACCATTACAATATAACGCTCTACATTT
>JBBBDQ010001143.1:1582500-1677500 GCA_037127315.1 Ascarosepion bandense
TCTCTATATATATATATATATATATATATATATATATATATATATATATATCAACTTATTTATAAAAGGAACTTTGTCTGTGTGAGTGTCCGTTACCTATAGACTCCGAAATGGCTGAACCGATTTTCTTGAAAATTTACACAGTTGTACTATAAGCGTCTGTGAGTGCTCTTAGCTAAGATTTCTGTCAAGGAACGCCCGATAAATATCGAAAATCGATAATCGAAACAATCGAGTTATAGAAGGAGTGGCCCGATTTTAATCAAATTTGATACACTCATAGACAAAGACATAAGAAACGATATTCAGAAGTTTCAAGGTTGCAGTTCTTACAATAGTGCAGAAAATTTGATATCGATAACAGGAAATCGAAATTTGACTTACATCCATTCATTTTTCTTTCAGTCTACGGTTTCGCTTTAACTGGAAACAACTATTGCTTTTTAGTCTTTCGTGCCAACGTTCAAAGAGTCTGATTTCCAGGACCATGGATTAGTTTTAAAGCTTTCATTGCACCCGAGCAACGACGGGTTATAATGCTAGTAATTTATAACACTAAGTTGGATTTTAATTTTTTTTTTAATTTTTTTTTATTACATTTTGTACTACATCATGAGTAAAGTGGCTAGAATGTTTAGTTTACCAACAGGATTTAATAAAGTATTTTGTAGTTTAGAAAACCAATTAAGTATTTTGTGGGTCATTTATTTGTTAAAATAATTGTTTAATTTTTAAGTCATATTTGAACATATGTTATAAATGAAACAGCAATTAATTCAATTTTGAAGATTTTTTTAAAAATTAGATATTAAAATATTTCATGAGTAAAGGGCCAGAAATATTTAGGTTAGAATTAGAATTAAATAATTATAGTACACTGAATTATTGTAGTATTTTGTTGGTCATCTATCTTAGTAAAAAATAAACTTTTAAGTTATATTGGAGCATAAGTTTTATTTGAAGCATTTAAATTAACTTATAGTTGTAAAAATACCGATATATATATTGGGAGAAAGATGTCAGGGCGATTATAATTATATTTCGGTTACATATGCAAATCTTCATTTATTTCGGCTTTATGTGCATATTTTCATTTATTTTTGCTATATTTGAAAACTTTCATTTGCTTATAAATGCTCATTTTTATATTTTACGGCTATATACGCACATCTTCATTTATTTCGGCTATATAATCAAATTTGCATTTATTTCGGCTATATACGCACATTTTCATTTATTTCGGCTATATAAGCAAATTCGCATTTATTTTGGCTATATATGCTCATTTTCATTGTTTGGTTATAGGTGCTCATTTTTATTTTTTCAAATATATATGCAGATTTTCATTTTTTTTTATTCTATATAGGGTCATTTGCTTTTTTTCTGACATATACGCTCATTTTCTTTTTTTCGGGTATACACGCAATTTTCGTATATTTTGGATGTATATATGCACATTATGATACTTTTGGCTGCATATGCACATTTTCGTATTTTACGGCTATATATGCACATTTATATTTATTTCGGCAATATTAACACATTTTTATATATTTCGGCTATATAAGAAAATTTGCATTTATTTCAGCTATATATGCACATTTTCATATATTTCGGCTATGTAAGCAAATTTGCATTTATTTCGCCTATATATATGCACATTTTCATATTTTAGCTATATGTGCTCATTTTCTTTTTTACGGCTATATATTTTCATTTTTCCAGCTATGTAGGCTCATTTTCATTTTTTTCTTTTTTTGCTTTATACGCTTATTTTCATATTTTTGGCGCATTTTCATTTATTTTGGCTATATATGGACATTTTCATATATTTCGAATATATATGCACATTTTTTATTTATTTCGGCTTTATATTGTCATTTACATTTTTCCGCTATATATTCTTATTTTCCGGCTATATAGGTCGCTTTACATATTTTTCTGCTAAATACGCTCATTTTCATTTTTTGTTGGGGGCGGGGCGCTATATATGCACGTTAGTATTGTTTTTTCTTCAATAAATGCTCATTTTCATTTTGTCGGTTATGTAGGTACATTTTGTTTTTCAGGCAATATAGGCTCATTTGCAATTTTTTTCAGGAATATACACTTATTTTCCTGTTTTTCTGCTATATTTGCACATTTTCTTTTTCTAGAGTTATTTATGCTCTTTTTTATCTATTTCGGTTGCATAATGCACATAATCATTTTTTTCGGCTACATATGCTCATTTTCATTTTTTAGGTTATATTTTCACATTTTCATTTTTTAGGTTATATTTTCACATTTTCATTTTTTAAGCTATATATGCACATTTTCATTTATTTAGAATATGTATACATTGAGAATATATATAAAGTTCCAGTTTTTCGCTACATTAGCACATTTTATTATAATTTCGGCTATATGCCCACATTTAAAGATTTTCAGCTAAGTAGACTCATTTTCTTATTTTCGGTTATATATGTTCATTTTCATTTTTTCGGATGAGTACGACCATTTTTCATTATTTTTTCAGATATATACGCTCGTTATTTTTTTACGGTTATATATGCATATTTTTATTTTTTTCGCTGTATAGGCATATTACATTTTTTTATTCATTTTTTTCTTTCTCTATATGTTCATTTGCCTTTTCTTCTGCTCTATACGCCCATTTTAATTATTCCAGCTATATATGCGCTTCTTTTTGATTTTTACGGCTACATAAAAACTTTTTTCACTTTTTTCAGCTTTTTGTATTGATATTTCTTTTTTCGGGTATATATGCTCATTTTTATTTTTTTATGTTTGTAATCGTTTTCTTTTCATAGATTTATTTTAGGTTTTGTGTATATTTGCAAATACATTGGGTGTATATATAGGCCTCTTAAATGCGTGTTGTTGTGCATTTATTTGTTTGTGGTAATATCTATTTAATTGTGTTTATTTTTGGATATTAGATTGCTTTTTATTTGTATGATATATTTTAACCGTATGTCGCAGTTATTCTGGATTTATAATTGCTTTAATTATGCGTAATGTTTTTGTTTTCTCTCTCTCTCTCTATATATATATATATATATAAACTTATTTATAAATGGAACTTTATCTCTGTGTGTCTGTGTGTGTCCGTTACCTATAGACTCCGAAACGGCTGAACCGATTTGCTTGAAAATTTACACAGTTGTACTATAAGCATCTGCGAGTGTTCTTAGCTAGACTTTGTGTCGAGGTACCCCAGATAAATATCGAAAATCGATAATCGAAAAAATTGGCTTACAGAAAATTTGGTATCGATACCAGGAAATCAAAATTTGACTTACATCCATTCATTTTTCATTCATTATACGGTTTCGATTTAACTGGAAACAACTATTGCTTTTTAGTCTTTCGTGCCAACGTCCAAAATGTCTGAGTTCCAGGACCATGGATTAATTAATTTTAAAGCTTCATTACACACGAGCAACGCCGGGCTATACTGCTAGTATATATATATATATATATATATATATATATATATATATATATGAAATAATATTGCCTGACGATGAGGTAAAATCTCGAAACCTAGAAATTTCCGAGTAGCAATGTATATTATATTAATTTAAATAAAATATATTTAAATATATTATGTTGTACATTATTCGTTTTGTGAGCGTTGAGCACATTTTTAAAATAAATTAAATTCCGGAAATTTATTTTTTTTTACTATTCCAATCTAAGCTTTCGGCTTACATAAGCCATTTTCAAAGATGTAAAATTACATTATAGTATAACAATTCACGCACAATCAGTAATGACAGACAGTTCTTGTGTGACGTCATGATATGTGGTGCGATATTCGCTTCTAGTGTATGCACGAGTTTGTCGTTGCTTAAAATATTTATCCATGTCAACAAAAACAATCTGTCATTATTATTTTTCCGTGAATTGTTATACGATAATGTAATTTGACATCTTTGAAAATTACTTACGCAAGCCGAAAGCTTAGATTGGATTATAAAAAATACTATGCATCAATATTGTAATTTTCTGTCTTCATTTAATGATAATGCTGTTAAGCTTATCAGACAATTTGAAAAAGTTTTACATAAAATAAATGGAAAAAACTTGTCTAGCTCATTTAATGAAACATGCATTAATGAAAAATGCTGCTTAAACACACATACACACACAATATATATATATATATATATATATATATATATATATATATATATATATTACTTAATAGTTGTTCAAATACTCCTGCTACTTCTGTTAATATCTCCGTGCTTCAGCTTAACTTGCTAGGGATTTAGCGGCTTGTGTTGGAGAAGTCGTGTATCTGGGAGGCACAGTCCTAAAGGTAAAGGAGCTTGGATGAGCTCCACCACGGAATTTGTGAACGCGCGGCACTTCATCGAGTTTAATTCGTCACCTCTTCGTCACCAGGCTCCGTGGTACAGTTGGTATAACCTCAGCTTAATAACCAAAGCAGTCTGGGTTCGATTCCTGGTAGTGGATGCGCACTGCTGAAGAGTTCCAAATATAAGACGAAACAGCCGTCCAGTGCTTTCTGCATTCTGTTGAGGTCGAATAAAAACCTAGATGAGTAACTTAATAATTGTTCAAATCCTCCTACTACTTTGTTTATATATATATATATATATACCCAAGTATTGTTGGAATAATATTCCTTGTCAAACAAAACACTATTTTTAAGAAAGTGCTCAATACAAAAATAGAGCTAATAATATTAATTATTCATAAATTATAACATGGATATTTTACAATATCAATACAATGGCTACTTTTGTAGTGATATTGTAACATATCCAGGTTATAATTTTGAATAAATAATATATATATATATATATATATTTTTTTTTTTTTCTAAACATATTCTATTAAATATAAGAGACAATGAATGTCTATTATGTTTAATCATGAGCCGTTCTAAACGTCGTATTTTTGCTTTAATTTCAGTTGAAAATAAAGACAAAAATTCTCCAACATTTGAATAATTATTTATTGGTTTTCTTCTAAGCTTTCGGCTCACATGAGCCATCTTCAGAGAGGTAGTTTAAACTGAAATATTATAAAATCCACCATTTCATAAACATAATAGACATTCATTGTCTCTTATATTTAATAGAATATGTTTAGAAAATTACTTGCTGCCTCGATATACTAAATATATATATATATATATTAGTACATTACTCAGATTTACCGCTAGATCTAATACTTTTCTAATTGTAAAAATTAGATGTTACTTTTTGCATGCAGAAATATCTTCAAGATATTTGTTTCCCTGTCATCTGCGACTTTCAAATGTTTAAATTTAACGTTTATCGTCATCTGTTATCTTGAATAATTTTTCATTCCATTGTTCTCTCAACTCAGTGAAGTCTAAATTGTTTCGTTCACTTTCAGTAATCTCTTGTTGTTGAAGTGGCTTTAACGCCTTCCTTGCTTGGGTTGGAATGCTTAAAAGCAAAGTATAATGAAGTATACGTAATCAAGCAAAATCATATGTTCGGTCACCCCCACCCCTACCTACACTCACCTCACTACTCCAAAAGCAAAAACGTGGCCTCGCAAATTCTATTTGAATATAATCAGACATGTTAAAATGTAATGCGCATGTGCAAGCATGATACCATGAGGATAAAGATTTTCTCTCAGGCTACAATGACGTCACTGAAATTGTGCAGTGACAACTGAGTTGAGTGCATAGCGTTGAGTCGGATTGGAACTCATCCGCTTGCACGCTGGTGTTTCCAACTGATATTGTTTTGAAGCAACGCAAACGAATGGTCACAAATATGAATGAATATACGAACGCACGCTAACAGACAATTCTCATATAAAAACTTGAGAAGTATTCGTTAAGAAAATAAGAAGGATATTCCTTGTGTAATGTGTCAATATATTGAATACTCGACTTTACACGATATAAGAAAAAACGTTTTTATAAGTCGGGAGAGATTTACACTTATTAAAATTATATAAATGCTTAAACAAAGCACCTTGCCTGTCATGTTTAACGAAACTTTATATATATATAATTTTTAAAATAACTATATATATATATATATATATATATATATATATATATATATATATATATATATATAAATACACAAAAATCTAGAGTGAGCCAAAACCTACCGCGGTTTCACACTACGGATCGTCAGGGCAAAGGCTCTTTGCCCTGACGATCCGTAGTGTGAAACCGCGGTAGGTTTTGGCTCACTCTAGATTTTTGTGTGTTTTTGCTCTACTATTGTATCTTTTCTTTCGTACTTTGTATTGAGCACTTTTTCTTGTGTTTGGTTCCGTTTGGGGTTTTTTCTTTACTGCGGAGTATTGAATGTTTTGTTCTTGTTCCGTGGGTTTCTTTTTTCCCCCCCATTTATCCGACGTCTTAGTACACCGGATTGTAACGGATTTAGGTTCTGTTTGTTAATGGTTTTTTCGGAGGTTTATTTTAGTATAAATTTACGGCCTACATACTTACAGAGTCTATGTAGTTATTATATATATATATATATATATATATATATATATATATATATATATATTTATATTAATAAATGTTCATGCATATTTATTAATTTATAATTAATAGTTTCGTTTATACTACATTAAGCACTGTTTTATTAACGTCTGAATAATATTTTACATATGTGTGTATATTTATATGATTATTTTTTAATCTAAATATATATATATATATATATATATATATATATATATATATATGCGTGTGTGTGTGTGTGTGTGTGTGTGTGTGTGTGTGTGTGTGTGTTGCAGAGTAGTTTTCGCATTTAAAGTTATTATCGTGCTATGTCGGTTGTTAATTGATCTAACGCACCCTAAATGTTAGGAATTTGGTAATCTTCCACTGAAAGCTGACTCCTTAGTATTCGGCTAACTGTCGACTAATATCAACGGCCTAGTAGTTCTACTGAACTCCAACAGAACTCTAAAGAACTTTCTAGAACTTCTAAGAACTCCTATGAACTTCCCAAGAACCTCTCGAGTTAACCTTCTGTTAACTCTTTACAATATAGGAGGGAGAGTCCATTATCTGAGGAATAGGCGTGTTTCACCATAACAGTGTGTGTGTGTGTGTGTGTGTGTGTGTGTGTGTGTGTGTGTGTGTGTGTGTGTGTGTGTGTGTGAGTGTAAAATATTCTTTAGAAACGAAAGACAAGGTGATGTAGTTAACAATTTTATATAACTTATCATGTTCTTTTTGGATTCCTTTTCTGTTCATTTTGTGGTGCAGTAGATATCGGCTCGAAACGAGGAATCGAGGAGTCGAGTTCGAATTCCAGTTGAATTCCTTACATTCACTTAAGCGCAAATAACCTTGGGAAAAGTATTAATTTGTCTCTCGCCTCAAGTTATGAGTTAAATAACAGGAGAGATTAAGTTATATAGCCTTGGCTGGCAACCAGTCTGCCGCAGAAAATTAATGACAATGGAATAATCTTCTGCTCAGTCAGTCATGTCACTTTCGAGACATAATCACCCAAGCGTGTATCACGTATGCCACTTCACTAACATTAATATTATAAACATTGTCTTAATGTTTTATTTATCAAGCGTTTTCGGTTATACTTTTAACCATTATCAAGGATACATTTTCTTTTGTAACTGAATATATAACTTGTTTTATGTATGTTTCTAGATTTATAAGAATGTTTTATCTTTCGAAGACGCTCAGAAGAATGTGATCGTGATCATAGGTAATAATATTTAGTGTTGTTTTTTCTTTCTTTTTTATTAATAATGCTTACATTAGTTTCAGCGTTTTTTTTTTACATGTGAAAAATGCTTGTTTTCTTCTTTTACTTCCCGTGACCCGTCAGTTCATAGGGGATCATGGCCTTCCGCATCTTCTTCCTTGTAGTTTTAATATATTTTGTCTTGTTCTTTCTCTGAAACACTGATCTGCCATCCATTTACTCAAGTCCATCAAGTAGGACACCCTCTCTTTCCTTTTGTCTCTCTTTATTCTCTATCTAATCTTTAAAATAATGATAATAAATAATTAAAATAAATATTTCTTGTTCGCTGTATAGAAACACATTAAAAATTATACAAAATTGTAACCACAGCACGTTGTTATATTTAAAGACGACTGTATAGTGTCGGGTTTACTGCCTAAAATACAAAAAAATAAAAATAGGCATATTATTTCTTTACCCCTCGCACAACTCGCACACACAACGCAACATTGATGATGATATGGTGCTAAACAAATCATATATATATATATATATATATATATATATATATACATACACACTACCGGTCATAATTATTAGGCCGGTCCAGTTAAAAAAGAAAAAGATGTATTTTATAATATTTTTAGTGTTTACTGCCAAGTGGATAATTCTAAATGAAATTAGAATGGTTCTTTTGTTATTATTACTTTGTAAAATTTTACAAGGCAAATAGCAACAATTTACCCATCGCACGTTGTAGATATTATATATATATATATATATATATATATATATATATATATATATATATATATATATACTACCGGCCATAAGTATTAAGCCGCTCCAGTTAAAAAAAAAGGATGTATTTCATATTTTTGTGTTTATTGCCAAGTGGATAATTCTAAATGAAAATAGAATTGTTCTTTTGTTATTATTACTTTGCAAAATTTTACAAGGCAGCCAGGAAGCCTTTACTTTGGCCAGCCAATAAGAAGAGGAGACTAGCATGCAGAAGAGAACACAAAAAACTGGACACCAGAACGGTTCATTTGATGCACATTTTATTGTGCAGTATTAACAAAAGAACCATTATATTTTCATTCAGAATTATCCACTTGGCAATAACTACTAAAAATAGTATGAAATACATCAGTAAAAAAGAATCTGAGAAGGCGTAATAATTATGGCCGGTAGTATATATATATATATATATATATATATATATATATATATATATATATATATATATATATATACATTATTCAACCTTTACGTTAGAACATCTAAATAACTACAATAAAACCGTACATTTTGTTTCGACATTAAAAAAACAATGTCTCATAAGGTAATTAAGGATGCTGGTAACAAAGGCCTTTATTTAAAATTTTATTTTACAAAACATCACTCCACTTTTTTTTTTTTAATTTTTCGTGCAAGGTAAAAGATTTAATAAAAAATAAGAAAAGGGGCTAAAAGAAAAGAAAAGAAAAGAAGAAATCAAGAAAAGGAAAAGAAAAGAAAGTAAAAATGAAAATGTGAAAGCGTAAGTAATTAACCCTAGAAAGAGGCGTAAGACAAGGATGGGTCTTTTCACCGGATTTGTTCAACTTGTACAGCGAGACTCTTATGAGGAGCTTAAATGTTATGCCTGGATTTGCGATCGGAGGCCTCAATTTTGATAACATACGTTACGCAGACGATACAGTGCTGATTGCTAAAATGGAAAGGAAACTACAAGACCTCCTACAGATGGTAGCTGATGTGAGTGACAAAAAAGATTACAAAAAACTGCGAAAAAAACCAATGCATGGTCATCAACAAAAAGAGCAGCCCGAAATTCCAAATACAGTTAGAGATACTAAAATACTTTAAATACATGCGAAGTGTTCTAACAGAAGACGTATAGTGCCATATATAGATCCGAAAGCGAATTGGTAAAGTGAAAGACGCATACCAGAAGCCAAGTAAAGTATCAATACACAGGAAACTTTCACTAGAAACAAAGAAGAGCGCACTGGATTGATATGTGATGACAGTTCTTAAATATGGCAGTGAATGCTGGACAATATCATCAAATTTGAAGCAAATTAAATGTAGTTCTACAGAAGGATGCTGCAGATATCGTGGATGAAGCATGTAGCTGCCACCAGGCACCATTTGCTACCAAACCTTAGTATACAAATCAGAAGGTTCGTTTTCTCGCCGAAGCCAGCTCTGTATTCTTGACCGGCAGCTTTGTCACCCCTTGAGACAATGTGGCCAGAAAATATAGTTCCTTATATTTTTGGATTACGTAAAACAATAATGAAGTTTAAATGAAAAGTATGAAACAAAACAGTAAAGTTAGAATAAGTAAGTAAAAATATAAAAAATAAGCTGTTTTCCGGCAACCTTTTCTAGAATATGAGATTTTTGGTCTCTGCGTAAGAAAGAGAAACCCCCTTAACAGTCTTTTGGATTGAGACCTTCTAAGAGGGCAGACGTAAATTTGTTATCTCCAGTGGCAGCACATTCGTTTTCGGTACTGTTAGGGAGTAACTCAATTGCCATAGAACACACGAGGTGCCAACGGGGTAATTAACATTTTTTCCATTCAACTTCCAGCAAACCCTAGACAATTTTTATCGTTTCGGAAATTTTAATTCTTCTAAATGTTTATTGCCTTTTAGATACTTTCTTAATTTAAAAAAAAATGTGCTGCTTTGGCGACGCAAACGATTCCTGTTGATTTAAACCCTTGTTATAACTTCTCTTGTTTTGTTACAATTATTTTATGTAAATTTCATTGTTTATTTTCTTATTTTTTCGAATTTTGTAATTATCTATCTTTGTGTACATTCTTTCTTCTTGTGCTCACGTTATTTGTTTGTTTTAATTGCAGTTTTCACAGCTGCACAAGTACTGTAAAGGAAATAAAACCTTTCACAATATATTCCCACAGTTGTCAGTTCTCTCACGCATGTTTCATGTGGCAATGGCAATTACAGACCATGTCAGCAATGATGAGGTTTTGGAAAGGATGGACTCAAAAAGGAAATTAATATTGAGCACCAGGAAGAGACAACCAAAGTTCTAGTGGCGGGCAATGAAGAAGGAGGGCTTGGAAACCCTGATACTAACATGTCGGCGAGAGAAGACAAAAGAGACTGAAGAAAGCAACAGATAATATATTTGAAGGGACTGAGCAGGTAAATGAGGGAACAGGGGTTACGTGTGCTGTGATACATACATTATGGTGACTGAGAATTACAAATGAAATGAAGCATAGATATCTTTGTATTTAACAATAGATATGAACACACTAAGATACAAAAGATATATATATATATATATATATATATATATATATATATATATATATATATATAATTTGTTTAATCAATTCACCCCAACCAAAACTGGCTTACAAGAGAAAGCGTGCTCAGAGCCACCAGGGACAGGGATATATGGAAGGCTATGATCGCCTACGTCATGAAGGGAAAAGGCAAATAGAAGAAGAAGAAGATAAAGAAGAAGAAGAAGAAGAAGAAGAAATAGAGAAGATAGAGTAGAAAAAGGCAAAAAGAGAGATGTATAAGAAAAAATTAAAAAGAGATTAAGGCATTTGAAAGTAAAAAAGAAAATGAGAAAATTTTGAGAAGCGCGTAAGCCAATGAAATAATGCTAAAGATTACAATTCAAATTTAAACTGAAATGAAATGCTAACAGATATGTAACACAATGTTACAATGTTACATTTAAAATTTTATTGCATTTTAAATAAAATCCAAAACTCAAACAAAATATTATTCTTAGAACGTAACATTAAGGATATGTTAAAAAGCAATATAAAGACTTAAATTAAACTGACTAAATATTATAAATTAAGATGAACTAGAATTTATATTTATATTTTTTTTCTTAATGTACTTATAATACTTTCTCGTTTACAAGCTTTCTCTGTATATATATATATATATATATATATATATATATATATAAGACCAGTCCGTAAAAAAAGGAAAATGCAACACGTCATTAAAATTGTTTATAAATTATAATTCATTTCAATGAGCTAAATTAGCTCATTTCATCAGAGCACACAATATTCTTTCCATTTGTTACAAAAAAAATAAAAACATCTGAATATGAAGCCAACAACATAATGGACTGGCTTCGAAACGCGAAAATTTTTGTGTAGTGATACTATGAAGTTATAAAAACATTGTAACAACCATTACAGTATATATATATATATATATATATATATATATATATATATATCGGATGTCTTGTCGTAGTGACGATACAGTAAAACAGAACTGTATGCTGGTGACTATATATATATATATATATTGGTACCCCAACAAATATGCGATACTTAATGTTTAAAATCAATCTCCCTTGAAGCTTATATTTTAGTTTCAAGCTAATAATATAAATTCAATATTTCCAAGATCCAAAGTAAATTTCAGTATTTTAAAAAAACAGTATAAATTAAGCCGAAAAGTTGTCGTTTTGAAATTGCTGAATTTTTTTATTTTCCCCACATTTTAGACACCATTCCTCACAATTTTATACACATGATTAAAAATTGGTTTTAAAGAGCACGTTCTCAAATTCTATTTCAGTCATATGAGCAGACTTAAAATTTAATTTTTCTGATTTGAAATAAATATTAGTTATTTTTGTGTAAAATATAGTTGCAAGTTTATTTAGGTTAGCTGTTTATTTATGTTATTGAACCGAAAACTTTATTTAGTCTATGATGGATCAGTTGTAGTTTATTAGAGGTTTCGATTTGATTTCTTAAATCAGTTCACCATCAGAAATGTATAAATCTCAAGAATACACAATCCAAATAAATTATTAAAATATTTTTATTATTTTTATATATAAACATTAACAACTAGCAGTATAGCCCGGCGTTGTTCGGGTGTAATGAAAGCTTTAAAACTAATCCATGGTCCTGGAGCTCAGACTCTTTGGACGTTGGCACGAAAGACTAAAAATCAATCGTTGTTTCCAGTTAAAGCGAAACCGAAGACTGAAAGAAAAATGAATGGATGTAAGTCAAATTTTGATTTCCTGATATCGATATCAAATAAGTTTCTTTCGTCGTAAACTGAATTTTGAATGCTAAATAAGTCCTCTGAGTAAATGGTATCATGGCTGAGACTAAGAACTACAATTATACCTACTTAGAGCCGAACCCAAAGCAAAAACTAAAATAAAAGGGCTGAAAAAATACAGACATACAGACAGATAAACAAACACACACGCACAAAGATTTTGCCTTATATATATATATATATATATATATATATATATATATATATATATATATATATATGTTATCGATTTTCTGCTCTATTGTAAGAACTGCAACCTTGAAACTTCTGAATATTGTTTCTTATGTTTTTGTCTATGAGTGTAGCAAATGTGTGATTAAAATCGGACCACTCCTTCTATAATCCGATGTTTTCGATTATCGATATTTATCGGAGGTACCTCGACACAAAATCAAGCTAAGAACACTCGCAGACGCTTATAGTACAACTGTGTAAATTTTCAAGAAAGTCGGTTCAGCCGTAACGGATACACACACACACACACACACACACACACACACACACACACACACACACACACACACAGAGACAAAGTTCCATTTATAAATAAGTTTCGATTCTGTATTTTACGCAATGAGTATTGTACATATGTCTGGTAAAAGGTTGATTAGAAGAGTTTAAGAACGTTGTTTGTCAGGTAGAAGGTTGACAAGAGTTAAATTGTTCATCGTGTGAAAGCAGTAATAGATTGAATTTTGAGGAAATAATTGTGTATTGTGGTGCGGTTTGGTGCAATGGATATCGACTCGGAACAAGAAAGCGGAGAGCCGAGTTCGATTTACAGTTGAATTCCTTGCATTCACTTACGCACAAATACCTATGGGAAAGGTATTAATCCCGTCTCTTCCCTCCATTTATGTGTTAAAAATTGGGTTCTACAGCCTTGGCTAGCAACCAGTCTACCGCAGAAAGTAATGGCAATTTAGTGCAGGATAATCTTTTCCTCAGTCAATCATGTCTCTTTCGAAACATGATCGACTAAGCATGTATCACGTATGGCACTTAAATGACTGACTGATTCGGATAAAAGAATTGAATATCAGAACAGATTGCTTCTATGGTCTTTGACAGCAACCATAGTATAATCTTCTGTCCAGTCAGTTATGTTCCTTTTAAGACATGATCACCCAAAGCGTGTATCATGTATGGCACTTAACTGACTGAATTGTGAATTGAGTCATGCGAAGGTAGGTTTGTAGTTGTAGATTTCTTTGATGTAACCGCGCAGGTAATATTCGTTTCCTGTGTATTCATCTTTGTATCTGGCTGGCTATACGAAATACTCTTGAGAAGAAGAGTTGATAGATAGAGTTTAGTTGTTTGTTTTACCAGCATATCTACCCTTTTGGACCGTTTAATAAGCAGATTCTCATTTCTTCTTCGGTTAAGCGTAGTTTTTTCGTTTTTTTTTTATATATATATATCTGTGTTTTTCGTTGTTTTTTTTCCCCCTTTTTGGAGTTCATGCTTCATTTGGGAGGAAAAAAAAGTTTGAAATTTTTATTTATTCTGTTATGCGAAGCTACTTTGGCCAAGGTATCAGCAGCCATTACACCTCATGTGGCCTCCCTCTGTCTCTTCTATAAATACTTTCATGGCTTCTGCTCGGATGAGCTTAAGTCACTGATGCCTCCTCAACAGGTGTTTACCCGTGCAACCAGACTGGCAACTGGGTCCCACCCATTCACAGTCAGGTTAGCCAAACGCAGACGACAATTCTACTCCTGCAGCTTCCTCTCTCGCACTTCCCGCCTGTGGAACTCACTCCCGTATTCCTGCTTTCCTGACGGCTACAACCTCCAGAAATTTAAATGCAAAGTCAATACTCATCTACTAACCACTGGACTCTAGCTCTCCCCTGTATAATCTTCACGTTCTCTCCGCCTATGTATCTGTCATTGCACCTGCTTTCTCAGCTTTCTATTGTTCCTTTCTAACTAGCTTGTACTCCTCACTCTTTTCTAATTAATCTTTCTACATTTATGTAACCCCCTGCACATCAGTGACGTTTCTGCCTTGCTTGGGGTGAAATGATTACAAAAAAAAAAATTGATGTTTTTGATTCATTAGCCGTTGAGGAGATTAATTCGCATTTGTTTATATTTCAGAGATGAGGTACTATTTACAGTATTTACATTACTCAGACTATTGACCTCAACTTTGTTGCCATTTGTATGACTTTTTGACCGTTGTACGCTCCGGCCTTCTTCAGGTGCTAGGAATTTCGAACTGAAAACTTTATTACAATCACCAAGGTATATGATCTTCATTACTTGCGTAGTAAAGCCTTTTCTGGTAGTTATGAGTTATCTCCCTTTAACCGCGTAATTTACTTTTTCACCACTGTTGTAGCCTGGTATTGAACTCAGAACACTTTAGGTCAAGTCACAAGAGCTAACCAACGTCTATATCCACTGGGGCCTTAAGGACAAAAACAACTGAATTTTGGGACTTATAAACCTAATGTTTAGTAACCCTTTTTTCTTTTTTTTTTACCAGAGATCCTATTGCAATTTTGGGTGTTAATGGTGTTCTCTAGTATTTTTTGATGTTAATGGTTTTTATTCTAGCATTTAAAGACACATGGCTCAGTGGATATATATGCTTGTTAGTTCCTGTGACTTGAACCAAAGAGTTGTGTGTTCAATACCAGGCTACAGCAATGGTGAACAAGTAACTTCCAGGGTTAGAGAGAGATAACTCATGACTACCAAAAGAGGCACTGCTACGCAAAGAATTGGAGTTCATATACCCAAGTGACTGGAATAATATGTTCTGTACGAATTCCTAGCACCTGACAAAGGCCGGAGTGTACAAAAGCCGAAACGTCGTAAAAATGACAACTAAGATGAGGACAATAGTCCGAATGATGTGAATACTGTAGATTAATTCGCATAAATAAGAAATATAAAATCGCGAAGCCTTTTTAGCAAATGTGTGATAACAAAGTTTCAAACTTATTGATTTATTCGAATTCTAACGCTATAAAATACTACTGACGCACCCAGACGCATACACACATATGTATACTGTGAAAATATTTTGCGGCTCATTTAAGAGTATCGCGCGGCACACTAATGTTCTGCGGCACACTAACGTGCGCTGCACCATGACTGAAAATTACTGTTATTGATTCTGTTTAACATTGTGTGCAATGCTCGTTTTTTAACACGATAATTTCTCCTTTCTTATACGCAGTGTTATTTTTTTATGTCTGTTTTCGAAAATAATTTTATGTTGTTGCTTGCTCTTCCCGTACAATTATCCAATTTGACCGACTACTTTTGCCTGGTCAGTACTTAGATGGGTGACCGCTTGGGAATACCAGGTGCTGTAAGCGTTTAGTGATGGATGTGCGTCGTGGTGCAGTAGATATCGGCTCGGAAAGAGAAATCGGTGAGCCGAGTTCATATCCCTGTTGAATACCCTGCATTCACTTAAGCACTGGTACTCTTGGGAAAGGTATTAATCCGTCCCTGCCCTCCAGTTATGGGTTAAATAACAGCGTAGGACTTGCAGACCTTTCCCTTAAAAACAGATCCCAATGAATCTTGATACTTAAAAAGAAAAAAATATTACTAGACACAAAACTTATATAAAAACAACAATAAATTGTTGAAAGAAAAAGAGTATTACTAGCAATAAATAAAAATTTAGTTGGCAATAAATGACCCGCCGACGTTGATATGCCATAGAGACAAAACAACCAACCAACAACCGACTACTTTTTAGGTTCTGAAACGTTCCCATTTTCCAATTGTCTACTCGCGAAAAGTCCAGAAACGTACACCTTTGTGCAAATTAATTGAAACAAAATGAATAATGTCTTGCCAGGATCTTTCACACTTTCCCTGGGTACGTATACGTCGTCTCTCGGCGTTGTCTTTCATATATATATATTCCTGATGTCATCAGTTCCAAAATAGACATTCGATGTACAACATCGATTAGATGATAGAGCAGAAATTTCAGAATTGATGGCCATATACATTTTAAATAAATTCAACAAAATAATCCATATTGACAACCACGGATTATATAGAGATGACAGATTAATGATAGCACCAAGCAACAAAAGAGAAAATGATAAAATAAGGATAAAGCTTTTCAAACTATTTAAAGAACTAGATTTTGATTAAATAGTAGAAACAAATAAAAAATTGTTACAATTTTTAGATTGGAGTAGATAGACTAAACTATCGCCCGGTTCACACTCCACCCACATCTATTGAACATAAAAACATTTTACAATATAATTATCAACCAAACAGACAAATCAAAAACGATAATAGAAAACGAAACATTATCTGGTTTAACCCACCATTTAATTTAGAAATAAAGACCAAAACAGAGCAAATATTTTTAAACCGATAGATAAACACTTTCCAAAAGAATCAGAACTAAACAAAATTTTCAGCAGAAACACAAACTAAATTATAGTTGTACTAGTAATTTAGATAGTTTCATAAAAAAACAAAACGCCAGAAACTTAGATAGCATTGTACAAAACAAAACCACTAATAAATGCAACTTCAAAGTCGAAAATAAATGTACACTTCAAGGAGTTTGCAACACAAAAGAAATCATTTTACAAGGCAAACGTACATGACCCTAATGGCTAAAATAGAATATATTTGGGTTCAACCAAAGACACCCTTAAGACCAGGTGGTTTAATCACAGGTCTACATTCAAAAAAGAAAAATTAAAAAACTGTCCAAAATTGGGTAGACACGTGTGAAAATTAAAATCAAAATATGAAAAATACCCAGACATAAAAAAACACCGTTACGTGAGCGTTCTTTAAAAGAATAACCGTAAACGGTAAAATTAGTTATCAAAAATTGCCTGAAGACACCACTCATGGTAGATACCTAGGTCGCGTAACTAGTTTACAAATAGAAAATATTCGAAAGTTCTACAAAATAATTGTATTGAACACTTTTTAATATAAATGTGCACTGGTTTAACCCTATTGTGACGAAAAAGTAAGTATCAAACAATCAATATATATATATATATATATATATATATATATATATATATATTATTTTCAATCCAAAATGATGAAAATACAGGTAAGTCCAAAAATCCCGATCCAATACATATTAATTTTATTAATATTAAAACTGATGAAGGTGGAGGGCTCGATCTTGTAACATATTTGAATTAATAAGTATTTGTGTTTCACTGTTGCTAATGAAGCGAGAATCTTTTTCGCTGAAATGGTCATTCAACGAAATTACATTACGATATTTTTATATTATATATATATATATATATATATATATATATATATATATATATAATGAATAACACATTCTAGTGTCAGTGAAAAGATTTAAAACTCTTCAACATCATACGCATCTGATATAGAAACTAAAAATAATTAGGCGGACAGAGAATTACTTGGGTCCGGACATTGGAGAGGATGAGGTATGTATTTTAATTTGTTTTCTGATTACTCCTTATTTTAATTTCTGATTACTCCTTATTTTAATTTCTGATTAATCCTTATCTACTGGAATCCCAATTCTTTTTCTATCATAATCATTTTTGATTTTCTTTCATTCGAACCTGAGGAAGGAAAACAGAAAAGATGCTCTGGCGAAACGCGTCGTTAATAAATATTCCATTTTCTCTCATCAACTTAACTTTCCTATTTGATATTATCATAAACTGTATAAACATGACTATATACATCCAACAATCACTCATATTTTCTATAAATCAGTAATATTCATTGGAATTATTGCATCGAACGACTCTAGTGTTTGCGTCGCATCCCTCCTCAGCGTCAGATGTTATGAAATATTTAACCCTGACGAGTGAATCAACGAAGTTATTCATTTTTTGTGGTACAGTGGATATCGGCTCGGAACGAGAAACCGGAGAGCCGAGTTCGAATTCCAGTTGAATCCATTGCATTCACTTATGCGCAAATACCCTTGGAAAAGGTATTAATCTGTCTCTTTCTTCCAGTTATGGGTTAAATAGCAGGACAGACTGGGTTCTATAGCCTTGGTCGGCAACCAGTCTACCGCAGAAAGCAATGGCAAACTACTGCGGGATAATCTTCTGCCCAGTCAGTCATGTCTCTTTCGAGACATGATCGCCCAAGCGTGTATCACGTATGGCACCTAACTAACTAAATAATATAGACGAACTAACATTTAATTACACGACACTATACTTGGCAGCTCGGCTGCAGTCGCTCTCTCACCGGCGTGACGTGGCTTCACTGTGTCTCTTCTATAAATACTTTCACGGCTTCTGCTCCAATGAACTTATATCACTGGTGCCCCCTAGGTATGAATTTATACGAGCTACTATATTAGCAACTAGGTTTCATCTTTTTACAGTAAAACCGATAAAATGTAACCGCAATTTCTACTCTGACAGCTTCTTTTCTCGCACTTCCCACCTGTGGAATTCCCTTCCATATACTTGCTTCCACGACAGGTACAATCTCCAGGAATTTAAATGTAACGTCTTGTAATGCCTTGCTTGGGTTGAGACGATTACAAAAACTAAAATGAAATATAACTTCTTCTATTTAGGTACTTTCAACGTTTTATGTATCCTATAAACACATAGGTATCCTATAAATCAATAATGATAATTGAAATGATGTCACTGAATGCTCACATTAATGGAAAATACGTTTTAACCATTTACTGAATTGAATAAAGACATGTGAATTTCGAAATAATCTACAAAATCACTTTAAGATATCTCAATGAAGTTTTCTCATATACAGTCGTGTCTTTCTTTTATTCTAACCTGAGAAAGCCAAAGAGAGTAGACGCTTTTCGTTGTGCACACTGATTAATGGGGAATATGGTTTTAGCGGTTGATCAGTTTAAGAAATAAGAATCTAAGTCGAAATCAGCTACTAAAATCATTCATCTTATTACAAAAAATGTAACCTAAATGTTATTTATTTTTCTTTTATTTAACATGGTTTTACATATTTTAAAATAATAATTTAAAACAGATGTTTTGATCATGTTTGAAGGCATGTTTTAAAAATAATATCATCTTATACATCAACATCAACATCATACACAGTACATATCTACGTAGTGTCTGTTATTCCATTGTGCTTTTTTTTTTCAATTTACTGTTTTTTATTAATTTTCTCATGGGCTAAAAAAAAAAATGAAGGAATATTTATTCAAAATTTCTAAAAAACAAAATATAAATAATTCATACTTGTAAATTTATCAAATTTTAATTTCACTTTATGTATCAACATATTCACCCCGTTCACTACCATGGTTTATCTCAGTTAGCCAGGAATCAGCTGCACAAAATCATGCGATATGAAATACCGACATTTTCACAATTCAAGTATATCATGTGAAGACATTTCATTTAACTTATGTATTTTTTATCCGATTTGAGACAAAATACTCGTATGTGACGGGAAATCGATGTTATAGTCTCGTATTGGCTATCTAGACAATATGTTGTCACCCACTCCACGGCACTCAAATTGCATTAAACTGTCTTCGGCTGCATTTGCGAATTTTTTTATGATAATAAAAATAAAGAACTATACCAAATAAAGACACCACATAACTTGAAGACTACCAAAACCAGAAACAACGAAATGGATGGCAGAGAAAATTCGGTGAGAAAATAATGTCATAATCATGATGCTAACATTTAAAAAAAAAACACTTCAAATAAAAGGTTAGGAAGTAACTCTCATTGGTACTGGAAACAGCTACTGGGTTTGAATAAAACAATTACCTGAAAAATATTTTAAATTAAATATTTTATAAAACTGCAGCCGAAAGAAGTAGTGGCTGATTGGTCAACGAATGTGAAATATTTCTTTAATTTTAACCGCTTGTTAGTGCTTTTCTCTACCAGCTTAATAAGATTCCAAATATGTTCACTTTTCGCGAATTGTTTCGAAAGCCGTTGCAAAACGTCGTTCAATATATGGGATGTTTTCAGTATATATTTACTTCCTTAACAATAAAAAATAATTAGATATATAATTGCTTAAGTGCTTACGGTCATATCACGTTAAAATACTGACTCATGTACGATCATTAGGCATGGTTGATGGGTGTGAGCTTCGATATTCCAAGTACACTTGCTTGCCCGACAGCTACAATCTCTAGGAGTTTAAATGTAAGGTCAATAGACACCTAACACACTAACTCGCATCCATTCCTTCAAACACCCTTCCCATCTACCCAACCCCCATCCTTGCTATCCTTACCCGTCTATCACCCTCCTTCTGACATTTCCTATATCTAACCACTCTTTCCAATCACTTTCCCCTATGTAACTCTCTGCTCAATAGTGGCAATGGAATGCCTTGCTTGGGGTGAAAAAAAAAGAGCTGTAAACTTGAAATGATTAACGTATCTGAATTGGCAATCGGAGAGCCGAGTCAAATTTCAGTCGGATTCCTTTATATTACCTTCTTTTAAACACCCCACTTAACTATGGATTAATTAGTAAGAATTCTATCACTAAATCTTTATCTCCCCCCAATTTCTTATAATCTAAAATTATTTCTTGGCTTTAAATAACTTGCAAAAATTTGATAAGCCGTAATTAAACAAATCATTCGGTAAACGTTTGATTTGTTCCCCGAAGGCCTTTTCCCCATCAAACTAAACTTCCTTAATTACGTGAAAATGTATATGCTGAACTCGATAATTGTTTATTAAAGAAACCTACCCTTTTTCCTGTTATTGACCAGAAAAAATCGAACTATATCTCACCTCTAACCACCATTCTCATATCTGATTCCCCGCTGAATGACTGGAGGCGTAGGATACTTATTTCGGCTTGTTAACTTCCTTTGAGCTAATACTCCACGATTTGTTTGGGTTCGGAACTCAATTTCCGCGAAGTAATTGCAAAAAGGAAGCAAATTGGTCGAAAAATCGGCAAACTACGCGTGAAGTCATTCTGCAGTGAATAACATTTTTTGAATTGTGGTTACGGGGTGAAATAAACAGCGAAAAGAAGTTCGATATTTTTTTGGTTGTAAACTTGAAATAAGGTAGGTTTCGTCAATAAACAATTATCGATTTGAGTTCAGCATTTGCATTTGCACGGAAATAAGGATGTTTTGCAAAAATTTGAAGGGGTAAAGGCCGTCGGGGAACAAAACAAAAATTTACCAATCATTCAATTCATTAATTCCTTTCTGAGATTAGTCATTTTAAATATACTTTTATTATTTTGAACTATTGCTCCAAGGACGTTGATATGTGGAATATAGGAGTTATATATGTTACAGTCATTTACTGTTCTTGAGTTCAATTCCTGGATCAGTTAGTGAATCATTGGCTCACTAGGAACGAAAAATAGATATCACAAAGACAAAAGGATGAGGTGATATCACTTATTAGTTAAACAATGGACATCTGATGATGTCTATCGGGTACTTGGCCGAAATTTTGTGTTTATAATAACGTATATATCAACCAAGTATACATCGAATTAATAAATGTGTATCAACATAAGAAGATTCAATAAAAATTAAGAGAAAAAAAATAACAATGATATAGTAACAAGATTGTCTTCCAGATATATAAATGAGATATTCTGTTTTTATAGTTATTTGAATAATAACCTTATAGAAAGAATACCTCTTTTTTGAGAGAATCTAAACACGAATCAGCTATGTCAAAGGTGCTGGCCTAGCATCTCGGTTTCCGTTACTTTCCCAACGCCGCTTCCTAGATTCTTTCTGACTTTTCTATATTAGTACCTTGAAAAGTAATGTTTCATTAAAAACAACTCACTGGAATTATTGTCCATCGCTAGTTACTCTCTTTCCCCATCTTTCTGGCTGCATTTGAATTCCACGTTGGAAAAACGACACGTCTTTTAAAGCTAACCAAGAGTCTACCCATTTTGTAGGATCTTTATAAAAATGAAAGTGCTGCTCAGTCAGGCAATGTGCCATAGAACTGAACGAGTGATAATCGGACATGTCAATGGTGAATACGGCGGATGGGATAGGAGTTACCATTTAAGGGTTTCTGTTATAGTGAAACACGCCTATTCCTCAGATAATGGACTCTCCCTCCTATATTAATAAGAGGTAACAGGAAGTTAACTCGGAATGTTCTTGGGAAGTTCATAGGAGTTCTAGAGAATTCTTTAGAGTTCTATTGGAGTTCAGTAGAACTACTAGGCAGTTGATATTAGTCAGCAGTTAGCCGAATACTAAGAAGTCAGCTTACAGTGGAAGATTACCAAGTTCCTAACATTTTGGGCGCGTTAAGTCGATTAGCAACCGACAGAACACGATTATAACTTTCAGTGCAAAAACTACTACAGAAGAGTTTCTAAAAAGAATTTTACCAGTTTGGCCTATGGTTGTCAAGTTGCAAAATCACTTTCTCGTGTCTTTGCTCGTACAGCTGCCCTTTTTGTATTCTATGCTCAGCTGAAACGCATCAGTTGGAGTCAATAAAGACCTGCCGTGATAGATTTTTGTCGGTTTGAGCAGCCCATAATAAACTACACCCACCTGATTCCATCAAATACAGAGTAGATGGATATTCGGCTTTATCACCGCTTTTGATGCATAGCCAAGCCAATCCTACGATCATCCTCATTTAGGGTTAGCTTATTGTATCCGCTTTTCAACGCTGGTTACGATACAAAGCAGCTATCCACACCTCACAAAACAGCATTCAAAGGCTCTCGAGTTGAGCTCAAATGGCACTTAATGTATTTGCTTATGAATCATTCCTAATGCTTCCAAACGTTTCGAAACTGTTGTGAGTTGAAGTCCTAATGATTCTGCAAGTTTATTCTGCTCCTGATTTGAGTCTTTATGAAGTAATACTTTCAATTCTTCGTCTTCAAACATTTTCGGTGAGCCAGAGCGTTCTATAACTTCAACATCAAAATTGTTATTATTGAAGCGTCTACATCAATTTCCGCATGTTCTGCATGTTCTGCATGTCGTTTCTAACAGAGCACGATCGGTGTAAGTCTCAACAAGAATTCTTTGTTTCAGCGGCAGATTTGTTTTGAATAAAGTAGTGTAGTAAAATTCCTCTCAAATGCGCTTTATTTGGCAAGAAATCGGACATGTTTAACGCTATGTAAAACAGAGTTGTTTGCACTTCGTCCAAATGACATGCTTTGAATTTTAAGCAAGTTTATAGTACTTCCTTATCGATGCGTCAAGATCTGAAACTACATGCACTGAGTTCTGAGAAAGTCATCTGTTGGAAAAACAGCGAGAACTTATACAAGGTCCTCATATTTTCCCAGACATTGTTCTGATGAGCTTTCCTCTTTGGTACCTTCATTGTCATAAACCTAAACTTAACCCGATATTGACAGCTTGATCTTATGTTTTTTTAAGTTTAAATTGTCAGATGTAACTAACTGAAAATCCCAAAATGGGCAAAATCACCATCACATATGATCAGTCTTGTCTTCTGTACTTAAAACTGAGATATACTGTGTTTTATGGTTACAAGAGCCATAGATATTTTAAAAATAATTATCCGGGAAGTTTTTCATCAGCTGTTCCAGTAAAATAATTTATTTTATTTTTTTCATTGTCTTTTTCTTTTTTAAATAGGATGTGCGTTGTGGTGCAGTGGATATCGGCACGGAACGAAAAATGGGGGAGCCGAGTTCTAATTCAAGTTGAATTCATTGTATTCATTTACACGCAAATACCCTTGGGAAAGGTATTAATCCAACTCTTCCCCCAGTTATGGGTTAAATAATAGGACAGATTTAGTTCTATAGCCTTGACTGGCAACCAGTCTACCGCAGAAAGCAATGGCAACGTACTGCGGGATAATCTTCTCCCCAGTCAGTCATGACTATTTCGAGATATAATCGTCCAAGCGTGTTTCACGTATGGCACTTAAATGACTGACTGTTTTTAAAATATGATATATTCGATTCTCGTATGATAACTGGCTCGGCACATTAACTTAATTATGTTTTTAATGTTGTTAAAATTATTATCATTCAGGGATTTTGTCTGAAAGGGTATTGCTTTGAAAGTAACAGCCTCTTGCCAAAATCTATCATAGGTTGGTATGCTATGCATCCGTGCATCGAATTTATCTGGTGCTCCCAATATGAATCTAATGGCTCTTCTTCTTCTTCTTCTTCTTCTTCTTCTTCTTCTTCTATGTGTCTTGGATTTACACGTCTCCCTATCCATGGTGGCTCTTAGCACCCTTTCTCCTGTAACACCACGCAACCCCTGTTCTGTCATCCACCTGCTCAGGTCCTTCACATATGTTATCCGCTGCTATCCCCTATCTATTTTTCCTCTACTTGTCCTGAGAGTATCAGGTTCTCCAAGCCCTCCTTTAGCTGTTTCTTACTGCTGCTCAATATTAATTTCCTTTTTGTTTACATCCTTTCCAAAACTTCATCATTGCTCACATGGTCGATCCATGATATCCACAGCATCCTTCTGTAGAACCACATTTCACTTGCTTCGAGTTTTTCCTTCATATTTGATGATATTGTCCAGCACTCACTGCCATATTGAAGAACTGACATCACAAAGCAATCCTGTATTTTTTCTTTGTTTCTTGTGAAATTTTCTTGTCTCTTAATACTCTACTCATTTTCTGAAACGCGTCCTTTGCCGCGCCAATTCGCTTTCGGATCTCTGTATCGCACTTTCCGTCTTCTGTTAGAACTTTTAATTTTTTTTAATCATGTCACCCTGAGCAAGTCGGTAGCGCCACTGATGTGCAGGGGGCTACATAAGAGTAAAACAATTAGATAGAAGAGAGGGAAGAGAGGGACGAACAAGTTAGAAAGGAGCAAGAGAAGGAAGGGAATACAGGTGTGATGACAGTTGCAGACATGGAGAGAAAGGAAAGGGTATACAGAGTGGTGAAGAAAGAACTAGAGTCAGGGTGGTGAAGAATGAACTAGGGTCAAGTGGTTAAGAGATGAGTATTGACGTTGCATTTAAATTCCTGGAGGTTATAGCCGTCAGGTAGCGAGTTCCACGGGCGGGAAGTGCCAGGTATTTAAATTTTTGTACCTTCTTGATTTTAGTACCCCCACCTGTATTTAGCACATTTGGCTACTCTTTTTGCTGATGACAATGCATTCGGTTTTCTTGCAATTTATTTATAGTCATTTATTGTCATTCTCTTCAGCTACATTCTTTCACAGAACGCAAAGAAGAATCTTCAGTTTTGTCGGTCCTAGCCTGGTGTCTCCACATTAGTAACTTTTCCCCCGCCGTTATGTAGTTTCAATATGCATTTTTTATGTATATATTGATGGTAATTGTTCTGCCAAATATTTCTCTTTCGTACTACGTCAAAATTAATCGCTGCACGAGATTGACAGCTAGGTCTCATCATTTAACTGGAAGCATAAATTACTTGCCAATGGTTCCTAGAGGAACTTTCTTCCGGCTTTTTGCTTTTGTGTATCTTTCTTTTTTATATGTTGTATCTTGTTCACAATGCTGGTGATTGCTCTCCACAACATCCTATTGCTTGCGGCACTTACAAGCGTTTCTCCACTTACCAAGGCTATCGTCATCCATTCAGCCATGATCGTCAGCTAGGTGAACAATGTTTTCAAAACATGTTTCTTCA
Organism: Ascarosepion bandense; assembly: GCA_037127315.1. Classification (NCBI taxonomy): domain Eukaryota; kingdom Metazoa; phylum Mollusca; class Cephalopoda; order Sepiida; family Sepiidae; genus Ascarosepion; species Ascarosepion bandense. Next base: position 1,608,917 of record JBBBDQ010001143.1, read on the forward strand.
TTCACGCAGTTAAGTGCCATATGTGATATACGCTTGGGCGATCATGTCTCTTCCGACTGGGCAGAAGATTATCCCACAGTAGATTGCCATTAATTTCTGCGGTAGAGTCGTTGCCAGCCAAGGCTATATAACCCAATCCATCCTGTTATTTAACCCATAATTGAAAGGAAGAGATGGATTAATACCTTTCTCAAGGCTATTTGCGAGTAAGTGAATGCAAGGAATTCAACTGAAATTCGAATTCGGATCTCCAATTTCCCGTTACGAGTCCTTATCCAATGCACCACAACGCACCTTTCCTCATTATGTGTTAAATAAATTCTCTTCCTGATTCTGAGAATGAGTGTAATATTTGTTTTGGCTCCTATTTTCTTTGTCTTCTACGTTGCTTACTCTCTCTGTCTATAGGATTTTCTGTATCCGTATGTAGAAGTAGATTACTGCTGCTTCCAGGTTTCTCTTCATTTGTGGTTAGATTGGCGTGTAAACACTGTCATGCAAGTGGATTGATATCACTTAGCAAATATGGGAAACTACCATCTTTCTGAATTGAAAGCACTTTCAAATAACGTCTTCTGTCACACTCAATATTTCAGTATCGTCTTTCTCAACACAAGAGTTTTCTTTGTTGTTCCGGAACTTTCCCTAATTTATATATATATATATATATATGCTACCGCGAATAATTTTAGACCACCCCAGTTTATAAAAAAAATTATATATCTCATACTATTTTAGAATATGTAGAAAACAGAATGGTTCTTTTGTTTTTTTAATTTGCAAAATTTTACAAGGCAGCCATGAAGCTTTCGCTTCGGCCAGCCAATATGAAGAAGAGACTAGCATGGGGAAGCGAGCACAAAAACTAGACAACAGATCAGTTTATTTGATGCACATCTATTAACAAAAGAACCATTCTATTTTCATTTAGAATTATCCACTTGGCAATAAATACTAAAGTTAGTATAAAACACATTTTTTTTTCACAAAGGTGTGTCCTAATAATTATGACCAGTAGTATATATATATATATGTCATTCTATAATCATGTTTTCCATAAACAAAATCTCTCTCTCTCTCATATATATATATATATATATATATATACAAACAGCAAAAACAACACCAGAAAATATTTTTTGAAAAAAAGCACAAAATAAATTGCTACATTACAGTCAAAATATGTGGATAAAATGACAACTTCAAAGACATAATACCTTTTAAAATAGCCAAGATTTGGCTGAAAACGATTGTGAAGACAGTTATCGGAAATGTTTGCTTTCTTTAACTCTAGAAAACGAAATAAATCAAAGATGTTGGAAAAAATTAATAAATGTTAATAAAATTTTCGGTTTCGGTCGTATCCATGAAAGAATCTTGAAAGAAAGGAACTGCCCAAGTATGTAGTCCCAGCTTGAGGCAAAACGGTTAATCTAGCCGCACCAAAGTGCTGTGATACAGCGAAACAAGCCTGTCTGCGGATGATTTATTCATATATATTGTCATCCGCAGACAGATCTGTTTCGCTGTATCACAGTTCATCAGTACGGTTAGACTCCGATTGCTTTTAAGCCCCGGATTGAGACCCGACCGAATTGGCGTCAGTCAGCGACGCTATGAGCGTTCAGAAGAAGGCAGACTTTTTAAGGCGTATATTATCATTATACGCGCCTAGTAAGCATAGTGCTCTAATTCATTTTACTGAATGAGCGATGCGTATATATATATATATGTAGAGGAAAACTGAGCACGTCATTTTAGGAGTTATAAACTATACTTTCTTTTGACGGATTAAGTGAAGCAACAATTAAATTTGTGTTAAATTTTCTCAGAACATTACAAAAACGTATATTTTATAAGTACTTTATATGACATGTTGAGTTTTCCATTCTGTATGTCATATTGCCACGGATAATATCCATTGATCATTCTATTTCTATCTCAGACTTTACATCACTTTACATCATTATCTATCTATCTATCTATCTATCTATCTATCTATCTATCTATCTATCTATCTATCTATGTCTATGTTCATTATCTATCTATCTATCTATCTATCTATCTATCTATCTATCTATCTGTCTATCTATGTCAGTATGTTCATTATCTATCTATCTATCTATCTATCTATCTATCTATGTCTATGTTCATTATCTATCTATCTATCTATCTATCTATCTATCTATCTATCTATTCTATGTCTATGTCTATTATCTATCTATCTATCTATCTATCTATCTATCTATGTCTATGTTCATTATCTATCTATCTATCTATCTATCTATCTATCTATCTATCTATCTATCTATGTTCATTATCTATCTATCTATCTATCTATCTATCTATCTATCTATGTCTATGTTCATTATCTATCTATCATATCTATCTATCTATCTATCTATCTATCTATCTATGTCTATGTTCATTATCTATCTATCTATCTATCTATCTATGTCAGTATGTTCATTATCTATCTATCTATCTATCTATCTATCTATCTATCTATCTATGTTCATTATCTATCTATCTATCTATCTATCTATCTATATCTATGTCTATGTTCTTATCTATCTATCTATCTATCTATCTATCTATCTATCTATCTATGTCTATGTTCATTATCTATCTATCTATCTATCTATCTATCTATCTATCTATCTATGTTCTTATCTATCTATCTATCTATCTATCTATCTATCTATCTATGTCTATGTTCATTATCTATCTATCTATCTATCTATCTATCTATCTATGTCTATGTTCATTATCTATCTATCTATCTATCTATCTATCTATCTATCTATCTATCTATCTATCTATGTTCATTATCTATCTATCTATCTATCTATCTATCTATCTATCTATGTCAGTATGTTCATTATCTATCTCTCTCTCTATCTATCTATCTATCTATCTATCTATGTCTATGTTCATTATCTATCATATCTATCTATCTATCTATCTATCTATCTATCTATCTATGTCTATGTTCATTATCTATCTATCTATCTATCTATCTATCTATGTCTATGTTCATTATCTATCTATCTATCTATCTATCTATCTATCTATCTATCTATCTATCTATGTCTATGTTCATTATCTTATCTATCTATCTATCTATCTATCTATCTATCTATCTATCTATCTATCTATGTCAGTATGTTCATTATCTATCTATCTATCTATCTATCTATCTATCTATCTATGTCAGTATGTTCATTATCTATCTATCTATCTATCTATCTATCTATCTATCTATGTCTATGTTCATTATCTATCTATCTATCTATCTATCTATGTCTATGTTCATTATCTATCTATCTATCTATCTATCTATCTATCTATCTATCTATCTATCTATGTCTATGTTCATTATCTATTCTATCTATCTATCTATCTATCTATCTATCTATCTATCTATGTCAGTATGTTCATTATCTATCTCTCTATCTATCTCTATCTATCTATCTATCTATCTATCTATCTATCTATCTATCTATCTATCTATGTCTATGTTCATTATCTATCTATCTATCTATCTATCTATCTATCTATCTATCTATCTATCTATGTCTATGTTCATTATCTATCTATCTATCTATCTATCTATCTATCTATCTATCTATGTCTATGTTCATTATCTATCTATCTATCTATCTATCTATGTCTATGTTCATTATCTATCTATCTATCTATCTATCTATCTATCTATCTATCTATCTATCTATCTATGTCAGTATGTTCATTATCTATCTATCTATCTATCTATCTATCTATGTCAGTATGTTCATTATCTATCTATCTATCTATCTATCTATCTATCTATCTATCTATCTATGTCTATGTTCATTATCTATCTATCTATCTATCTATCTATCTATCTATGTCTATGTTCATTATCTATCTATCTATCTATCTATCTATCTATCTATCTATCTATGTCAGTATGTTCATTATCTATCTATCTATCTATCTATCTATCTATCTATCTATCTATCTATCTATGTCAGTATGTTCATTATCTATCTATCTATCTATCTATCTATCTATCTATCTATCTATCTATCTTGACAATAGGTTGAATTAATCCGTCGAAATTATTTGGAATTCATTTCTTGGTTATGCTTAAAATTTTCAATCCTCTACACACACAGACACACACACACACAGACACACACACACACACACACAAGCATATATATTATGTCATGTATATATATATATATATATATATATATATATATATTTGTGTGTGTTTGTGTGCGTGCATTTGTGTGTGTTGCTGTGTTGTACGTTGGGGTGTAATATTGATATAGGATTATGCACCTGTATGCATACCTTTTATAAATGCTAATCACATATTAACCTCCTGTGCATTCTACAACATTTTCACGGACACTGACGATTCCGAGACACGCCGCATCATAGATGTCGACCTTTCCTTTTGCACAGGTGAATAAATGCACGTATTCATTTGCATCTCTCCTACCCTGATGACCTCAGGTCATCTAATTAATATTCCAGGTGTCCATAGCATACTGAGGACTTCAGCCCTTTAGCCTGACCCGCTGACCCCGAATCCTCCGTCGTCATACCAAGAGCCTGTCTCGCCGCAAAGCTATTTGTCTCTACTGGTCTTCCTGTTCCGTTCTGAACATTCTATGGTTTCTCTCGTCTCTTGTTCATGTTGCAGACGGCAATAAATTCGGCACTTTTATCAATTCCTTCAGCCATTGTCTTGTTTCCTCTTTTTCTTTTCTCGCGAAACTTTCTTCTCGCGCCTTACACGTATGCTCAATTATCTATCTATCTATCTATCTATCTATCTATCTATCTATCTATCTATCTATCTGTCTATCTATATATATATATATATATATATATATATATGTGTGTGTGTGTATGTATGTATAGGTACAGAAAGATATAAAATAAGTTTAACTTGTTTGAATAGATTGCGTTAGATAAAAAAGAGATGGCTAATGTGTCATCTTAATTAGGTGAAAATTGAAATAACACTGACATCATATTTTATTAAAAATATTTACCAAAATTAACTAAAAATATCGTGATTGACTAAATATCAAACTTATTTAACAAAATCGCAATTGGCTTCATAACATGTCAATTTATCTTTGTTGATACAAAAAAGTTTTGTTAGTAATATAAAAATGCAACAACATCCGTAATCTTCTATCGATTTGTATAAAATCTGCGTTCCTCTACCGAGCGTCCAGAGCTGAGAGGTAGAATCGCCTACTGATGAATAATTGGTCGGGTTTCAATCCCGGCTAGAAGAAATCGTCTCTTTAACCATATTGATGAGCTGTGATACTGTGAAACAGGACTGTCTACGGATGACTATCTATCAATATATATATATATATATATATATATATATATATATATATATGTGTGTGTGTGTGTGTGTGTGTGTGTGTGTGTGTGTGTGCGCGCGCACGCGAGCTACCAACCGCCATTTACGTATTGTTATTCAGCAATGAAATGAACAATTTTGGCTACTGACCTTTGTTTGCATTGTATACATACCACGCTCAAATCTACCTTTCTCCGGCATGCGCCGATGGCTTAGAGATAGTATTTAAAGGTGTACAAAGGAATTCTAAAAAAATTATATCTCCCCTTGTGCACTTTACCTGATCACATATACGTCGTCTCTTGGCGTTATTTTTCTCTTCCGACTACGTTTTCTTTATGTTTTGAACTGATAGATCCAGTATCTTCGCCTTGAGTACACGACTGACAGTTGAAACTCTGACACCAACAATATCAGCAATCTCTCCTGCCAGTGTTTTCGTGCAGCTTTACAATTTTTGTACGCTTCACTCGAGCAACTTTCATCGTGGACAATGACCGTAAGACAAATGATCAACAGTCGAGACAATAGCTTCTGAGTGTGATAAAAATCGGAACCAATCATGGAGGACCCAGTACAATTCAAAGCTAAACAAATTAAATCGTCAGTCAGTCATTTGAGTGCCATACGTGATACACGCTTGGGCGATCATGTAGCACAATTTACCAGCAATATCTTTTTAAGGAGAAAAATATAACCATCTCTACATTTTTGAAGAAAATATCTTACCAGCAATACATTTTGTGAGAAAAAAATATTATGAGAAATAAATCTTTGAAGAACAAAAAATACAAAAAAAACAAACACCAGCAATACATTTATTAAAGAAAAATATTACCAGCAATCAGTCAGTCAGTTAAGTGCCATACGTGATACACGCTTGGGCGATCATGTCTCGACAGAGACATGACTGACTGGGCAGAAGATTATCCCGCAGTAGGTTGCAATTGCTTTCTGCGGTAGACTGGTTGCCGACCAAGGCTATAGAACCCAATCAGTCCTGTTATTTAACTCATAACTGGAAGGAAGAGGCGGATTAATACCTTTCCCAAGGGTATTTGCGAGTAAATGAATGCAATGATTTCAGCTGGAATTCTGACTCGGGTCCCCGATTTCTCGTTCCGAGCCTATATCCACTGCACCACAACGCACATCCTTAAATCGTACACCCCGAAAATAGATTCATATGACTACACACCACTGTAAATGACATTATCTGGGTAAAAAGCAGAAGTCGATTACACCCTATACTACACTAAATATGACCATATGTAAAAAAAGAAAAAAGGAAAAAAAAAAAGCAAACTGAACCAATTATTTCAATTAATTTCCACAAGGGTGTATATTAATTTAGACAGAACAAGTTGTGTAAAAGCCAGACTAGAGTAACAAAATTCCGAAAGATTCGAATGTAAAAATTGGACAACCAAGGGAAGAAATGAGTTGGCTGGAATCAAGTACTCAGAATAATAAAGAAAATAGAAAAGAATTGGAAACAAAATGAATGACGATAGAAATGTTTAACAAAGTTTTAAGGGTTTTTTAAACTTATTTTGTTTTATGAGTTTTTTCATCAATACGTAACCTATTCCACGATTTTCTCTGTTGGTTACAAATTAACATATTTAAATTTTACAACGGTCAGATTTCAGACTGCATCTGCACTGTAATTGACACTCAAACTCTGCAAACGAGACAAAATATATATTTATTATTAATATATATCTATATATAAAAATGTTACGGAGATTAACGAAACTTGGTTATAAGCAACCGACAATTTGTAATGAATTATTTTGAACATTATTTTTAACGATATTCGTATTTAAGTAGATATTCTGTTTTTTTTTTAATTAAACAGTATTTTATATTTATATCTACCGGCCTGATTATTTCACGATAAATTTTTATTACGAAAATGTGTGCTATCCAGCAGGATTCGAACCGGCGACCCCTATTTACATAGGGGAAGCTACCATTTGATCTGGTACTGTCTAAACCACTCGACCATGAATAGCCTCTTGATCAGACGAGGTTTTTATCATAACGGTAAAAATAATGTTCAAAATAATTCATATCTATATATATATATATATGTGTGTGTGTGTGTATGTGTGTGTGTGTGTGTGTGTGTGTGTGTGTGTGTGTGTGTGTGCGCGCGCGTTCGTGTGGGGGTGTAAGATAAATTAAAAATGAAACCCCGTAATTCCCCATAATATACGGATTGTCCAGCATTTCTTTAACCAGTTACTTTTATTAAAATTTAATTAAATATCGGTCAGTCACTATCCAGCACCTGAAGAGAGCATTGTGCACAAAACCATGGGTCGTGATATTGGTTATGGATTCGCGATCCGAAGACATGGGTTCGACTCGGCTGTCGAAATAAATCAAGATTTATAATCGCTTTCATTATGCTTTTTTTTTTAATCATATCACCCCGAGCAAGGCGGTAACACCAATGATGTGCAGGGGGCTACGTAAGAGTGAAAATATTGGAAAAGAGAAAGCCAGAAACTACATCCTAAACAGGGAACAAGGGATGAGCCTCTACACCTGTTCAATAGACCTGGATGGAGTGTGAACCGGGCGATTGATTTCTTTTTCTGTATATCATATGGATCTGGATAATATCTACTGAGCTCTTTGTTTTATCTATCAAATATTTTATATTAATGAAATATATTTTTTGGATTATACTATCCGTTTTATTGATCATGTAAGCAATAATGAGGTTTTGATACAATGAGACATATCAGATAGAAGAATAGAGAGACAGGGATATTCAGTGTGTTAGATATTTGACAAGCCTGAGCAGGTGAATGGCAGTGCGGGAGTTAGCGCAACAGGGGAAAGTCTGCTAAGAGCCACCAGGGATAGGGAAACGTGGAAAGCCATGATCGCCTACGTCCTGAAAGGAAAGGGCCCATCGAAGAAGAAGAAGAAGAAAAGGAAGAAGAAATATATATATATATATATATATATATATATATATATATATATATATATATTTCTTGGAACATAGTAATACCAATAAGACCAACAATACTAGAAATATAGTAATACGAATAAGACCAACGGAAGAAAGAAAGCAATTTCGTTCAACCCTCCATTTTGCAAATTATGTAATATTAATATAGGTAAATATTTTTTAAAATCGTAGATAAACATTTTAGCAGTTCTAGTCCCTTCATAGAATATTTAACAAAAAAAAAACACCTAAAAATCAGCTTTTCGTGCACTAAAAATACAGAAAGTATAATTAGTTCTCACAATAGAACCTTATTTAGATATAAAAACCAAACTGATAATCCGAAACCTCCTACCACTAATCAAGCCAGCTCCAGGGATACAACTCGTAGTCGAGCCAGTCTCAGTTCTGCAACTCCCAACCAAAGCAAACCTAAAGTTGCCCGAAATTTACCAGACATAAGGAATACAACTGGACATTACAATAATACAAGATGCAATTGCAGAATAAGAAATGATTGTCCTATGGGTGGAGAGTGTATGACGGTGGGCGTGGTATATCGGACCATGATATACCCAAAAGAAAACACAAAGTTAAAAAAATACTACATTTATATTTCTGCAGGTGCTTGGAAGCAACGGCTGTACAATCACACGCACTCCATTTCCAACCCTGAACTAAAAAATCAAACAGCTCTATCCAGATATCTCTGGTCTTTGAAAGACAATAATCAAACCCCCAGAATTAAATGGAGTATAATTAGAAAATGCTACACACCCACCAACTTCAGAGATTGCTGTCAATTATGTCTGGATGAAAAGATATCTATTATAAGACACAAAAACCAGTTGAATCTGCTGAATCTGAGGAGGGAACTAGTGTTTAAATGTAGACACAGGAACCGGTTAAAACTATGTTAAACTTTTAGCCCCTCTTTCATTCCTATAAAAACTTTACACATAACACATTATTCTACATAATATATATTGTTTAATTGTAAACCATTGTTATATATGTTGAAGTTTTATTTATTTTATATTTACGCACCGCTCATTCGATAATGAATTGGATCACTCTAGCTATTGGGCGTGTTTATATGCGTTAAAAAGCCTGCATTCTTCTACTGGACGCTCTTGGCATAGGGGTAGAATCACCGACTGACGCCAATTCGGTCGGGTTTCAATCCTGGCTTTAGGAAACGACCAGAGTCTAAGCTGTACTGATGAGCTGTAATACAGCGAAACAGATCTGTCTGCGGATGACTATAATACATATATATACGAATTTTTATATGTCTATGGTATTGGTTACATATTTATTTTGCTGGTGTTTGTGTGTATATATATATATATATATATATATATATATATATATATATATATATATATATATGCGTCCGTATATGTGTATATGTATATATGTATCTGTGTTTGTGTAGATATATCGGTATACATATATGTGTGTATGCAGGTATGTGTGTACGCATTTAAGTGTGTATATGAGCTGTATGTGTACATATATATGTTTTTTACAGTACTAAAAGTATACGGTATTATACCTGTACTGCTAACCGGAAAATTTACCTACACTATGGTATTATTATTTTTATTGTATTGTTAACCGAATAATTAGTATAAGTTTTATTATATATTGGTGTGGTGGTAATTATTATTAAAATGATTTGATTAACTATTATATCTTAATTGTTTAATTTTCTTAGGTTTTAAAAAAATTCAAATTTCTTATCCTTTAAGCATAGTAATATGTAAATTTTTAAACTTAATAACTGAGTTTAAACAACTAAATTTAATAGAATAATTAAGTTTGCATTTAAATTAAAAATATTTTTTAAATTTTAAAAATTAAAAAAAAAATTTAATTTTATATTGTTTTATATTTAGTTTGTTGATTGTATAATTAATATAATTTTGTTTATCTATTAGCGTGAGTATTTTGTGATCACAACAGATTAACTAATATCTCTTAAATATATTTTTAATTTTTAGACTTGAATTTCTTTTCCCGTTAACTCATATTGTTTATTTATTTTTTATTTTCTCCTATCATCTTTTCTTTCTACTTTAAATTTATTTCTATTTTAAATTATTCTATCATCTTTTATTATTTATTTCTATTTTAAATTCTTATTTTTATTATTTATTTTTATCATTTATTCCTATTTTAAATTTTTTCTATCATCTTTTCTTTCTACTTTAAATTTATTTCTATTTTAAATTATTCTATCATCTTTTATTATTTATTTCTATTTTAAATTCTTATTTTTATTATTTATTTTTATATTTATTCCGATTTTAAATTTTTTCTATCATCTTTTATTATTTATTTCTATTTTAAATTCCTATTTTTATTATTTATTTTTATCATTTATTCCTATTTTAAATTTTTTCTATCATCTTTTCTTTCTATTTTAAATTTATTCCTCTGTTCCTTCTTCGCTTTTCGTTTACGCTTCAAGATACTTACCCTTTCTTTTTAACCCTCTCTCTCCCTCCCTCTCTCTCTCTCTCTTTCTCTCTCACTCTCTCTCTCACCTAACCCACTTTCTTTACGTTTCATATCTACGGGTTTGCAACCTAACTGTTAGACGAATGTATCTTCGAACTTTTGCTGACATTGGCCGCTACGCGTGTCATCTAATTATATGTTGCGTGTATATATGATTATGCATGAATATGTGTATGTGTTCGTCGATCTGATGCATTTTTTCTTAAATTTTCTCTTTTAAGCGAGCGACCGTTATTTCTATTCGTTTTTAGGTCTTTGTGAATCTCATTCGTGTAAAATAAAGACGGAAGCTGATGATGGTTCGCCTGAAATAGGCCGAGACCACTAATTAACCATGAAATAAGGTGTTTGCCTTAATTTTTCTTATATATATATATATGTGTGTGTGTGTGTGTGTGTGTGTGTGTGTGTGTGTGTGTGTGTGAGTGTGTACACTACCTGACATAATTATTAGGTCACACCAGTCTTTTAAAAAATGATGTATTTCATTCTGTATTTTAGTATTTATTGCCAAGGAAATAGCTGTAAATGAAAATAGATTTGTTCTTTTGTTAATACGACACAATAACATGTGCATCAAATAAATTTATAAATATTTTATAGTTACCTATATTGCCGTTTCATCAAAATAACCTCCATTTGCCTTCACAACGACTGCACACACTCTGGACATTCTTGCCACAAGACTTTAAAAATATTCCTCCGACAATCCACTCCAGGTACCCTTTAGACACCTGACTAAATCCCGAACATTACTAGGCTCCTTCTTCTTACTCGTCCTGTCCAATTCATACTATTCAAGTTCAATTGGTGAAAGGTCTGGTGACTGAGGTGGCCAACACATAAATTTTAACACTCTAGGAATTTTAATTTTAAATAATTTTGGCACAATTTAGAAGTATGTTTTGGGTCATTATCCTGCTGGAAGATGAAATTTTGACGCACAATACGCAATCCAGCTGGAATTGCATATCTCTGTAACATTGAATGGTACTGTTCTTTCTTCATAGTCCCCGTTTACTTCAAACAAGTCACCTGAACTCGTGCCCGCAAAACAGCCCTGACCACTGTTCTGATGTTGTGCTCTCTTCCCGATGCTAGTCTTGCTGGCTGCCACTCGTCCAAGGAACCATTCTATTTTTCATTGAGAATTATCTACTTGGTAATAAATACTAGAAATAATATTTAAAAAGCTGGAGTCGCCTAATAATTATGGCTGGTGGTGTGTGTGTGTGTGTGTGTATATATATATATATATATATATATATATATATATATGTGTGTGTGTGTGTGTGTGTGTGTGTGCGCGCGTGTGCGTGTGCGTGTGTGTGTATGTGTACCTGTTCTTGGTTAATAATTTCCTGAATTTATAATTATACGCGAGGCTAGAAACAACTTTTTCTTTCATTGCCCGGTAAAAATATAAAAAGGCAAAAATAAATAACTACTCGAATGTATTACATTTCAGTTGCTTTAACTATTGTCAACAGAATTCATTTAGATTTCAGTTAGTGTGTGTGTGTGTGTGTGTGTGTGTGTGTGTGTGTGTGTGTGTGTGTGTTCGCGCGCGCGTGTAGAAGTGAATTCATTTTTTTGTACTTTTCTTTTCTTTATTTTTTCCTTGTCATTATTTTTTTCTGCTTGAATTCTTCCAAAATATCATCTTCCTACGCTATTTCCTATCTACTGTTTCTTTTTTGACTCTTTCACAAATTTCGACCCATATCCAACCCTATCGTTAAGCGTCCGTTTTGTTTTTGTTATTTTTTCTTCCCCCTGTTTTCGAAACAGGAACAGTACGAAAAAAGTTTGTATTGCTTGTAAAGTTTGTTTAGCTTTTGAATTTATTTCTCTTTGGTTAAAATGCTGATTTAATCATTTTTTTTATAACTTTCTAAAATATTTTCTTTCTTTCAAATAGCGACATCATTATTTTTCCTTTTTTCTGTTTTAAAATAATAATTACTTTTCATTTGGGTACTTCGACGTCAATTAATGGCCAGCAAACTTGTCTCGATACATCAATTAAGACTGACTAGTGAAATCGATCCTCACTGGGTGCTGTACACTTTATGTATTATGAAACATCTAAAGCACGACCAGAATATCGTTTGATCATTTCAAAATGATGTAATGATAAGATTGAGTAATGAGTTGGAGCCTCACTGAGTACTCCCTACTTTAGTCCTTGAGCCACTCTAGAATATGCCACTTCTTTTTTATGTGCCGTAACCCTTCAAGACGCAGACGATCATTGCCCTCCACAACTTGCTGCCCTTTGTAGACCTTAGTAAATATTCTCTTTCTCTGACTTCTCCTAAACTCAGTTTCGCCATCTGTTTACTCACGCTCAGTATGATTTGTGTTGTTTTTCAATATCTTTGTCTCTTGCCATTAATTTATCCAGTTTGTATCAAATTCACCAAGCCTTCCTTCCTCATGATGTGCCCTAAGCATCCTTCTGTAGGACTGCATTTCTTTTGCTTGCAGTCTTCTCGACATATTTGAGGAGATTGTCTAGCATTCGCTTCCATACTGAAGGACATAAAGTAACAATTCAGTACTATCTTCTTTGGTTCTCTGATAGAAGACACTTTCCTGGTATTCTTATTCTTCTATGTACCATATCCTTTCAGGACGTAGGCGATCATGGCTTTCCACGAGTCCCTTTCTCTGGTGGCTCTTAACATGTTTTCTACTGTTACGCAACGCCCGTTCCGTCATCCACCTGATCTGGCCCTTCAAATATGTTATCGGCTGCTTTCCTATGTCTCTTTTTCCTTCTATCTGGCCTATCAGTATCAGGTTCTCCAAGCCCTCCTTCCTGATTTCATGTCTCAAGAATTTCAGTTGTCTCTTCCTGATACTCACTATTAGTTTTCTTTTCAATGCCATCCTTTCCCAAACCTCAACATTGCTCACATGTTCGGTCCACGATATCCGCAGCATCCTTCTGTAAAACCACATTTCCGCTACTTCAGGTTTTTTCCTCATCTTCGATGATATTGTCAAGCATCCACTGCCGTATTGAAGAACTGACATCACATAGCAATTTAGCACTCTCTTCTTTGTTTCTAGGGAAATTGCCCTGTGTCTTTGTACTTTACTCAGCTTCTGGAACGCGTCCTTCGTCATGCCAATTCGCCTTCGGATCTCCGTTTCACACTTTCCATTTCCTGTTAGAACATTTCCTAGATATTTAAATTTTTGTACTTGCTTGATTCTAGTCTCCCTTACCTGTATTTGGCATTTTGGGATGTTCTTTTTGCTGATGACAACGAATTCAGTTTTCTTGCTGCTTATTTCTTGTCCTTTTTTGTCACTACTCCTCAGCTACCTTCTTAGGGGGTCTTGTAGTTTTCTTTCCGTTTCTGGAATCGGTACTGTATCATCTGCATATCTTACGTTAATCAAATTGTGGCCTCCGATAACAAATCCTGGTGTAGCATCTATTGAGTTTGATATGCCGTAAAACAAAATGAACCTAGGCCTAAACCTTCATTTGTGAAGTGAGTGTCCTGCACTAACTGCCATAAATATATCGCTTAAAATAGTTTAAATCCATTAATTTTCAAGGAGTTTCTCTTTTTTATGATAATACTATTTCTAGAGTTATACTCATTGTTTTCACTCCTCATTTATATGGCGTTCTTACTCAGTACGTCAGCGATCATGATACTCCACAACTTCCTTTTCATCATTCCTCTAAGAAATACTAACAGATTAATTATCTTCTTTTGTAGGGCGCTTTCGTTCAGTATGTCGGCGATCATGATACTCCACAACTTCCTTTTCACCTTTCCACTAAAATATAATTACAGCTTTGTTAAACGTCTCAGTTACAGTCCTGTCATCGATTTACATTAATATTATCCGTATTTAATTCGTTATTTTTGTCAGTTCTTTCAGAATATAGACGTTATGACTCTCCACAACATCCAATGCATAACTCTAAACAATTTTTTAACTTCTTACTATCAATCACAGTCCCTGTACTACTATGTATTTACTCAAACCTGTTTAGTATTTAACTTGCTTTTTCTTTCTATTCTGTCAAGATATCGATGATTAAGTTTCTCCCCATCTTCCTATTCTTGGGGGCTCTAAAAAGATTTCGTCCGTTTACTATCACATCCAGCCACTGATCTGCTATCTAGACACGCAATTTCTCTGATTATTCGTAATTTCCCTCCGTCGCTCCAGACGTTTGCTATCACGGCTCTTCACAATGTCCTTTACTTTCTAACTCTATTTGTCCCCCTATTATATCTTTAGTAAGTGGAAGGTGACGGTTCTCCTCATTTTCTCATACCTTTGAGCGTTAAGCAATGATTGTGCATTCACTAAGACTCTCAGACCCTGTTCAAGCTTCCAGTTTCAAAGATCATTCCGTTGCTTAACCGGTATTATTCTCAAGCCATCAATTAAACGACCTATTCTTCAGCCCTCTAAGCAATTTCCCCTTTACGCACCTTTGAATTTCTCTTTCACAATCTATTTACACAATCTAGCTAAGTAGTTTAATCGCTCTAAATTCTGATGAGTAGTTGATTTTCTAAGCACCGCTTAGATGTGGCACAAAGCAGAGAGTAAGAGGGCACCCAGTGAGGATGCAAATCACTATTCAGTTTTAATAGGCAAGCTTGTTAACCATTACACCACGCTAAGCTGCCCAAAATTTTGATGTATAGAGCGCGCAGGAGAATTTAACCTGAGATAGGACAAAAACAGTGCGGTTTCCTCAAAGAAAGGTGATCACGAAACGTGATATTTATGCTTAGAATGCTATCAGAAAGATCAATACAGATGTAGAACGACGTGAGTTTCATAGTGTTTGGGGATCGCCCCTTTATTGCACAATAAATGGACTCGTCTTAGGTGTACAAATAATCCTGCCTATACAGAGAGTAGGAGTTCAGTTGAAAGCTTAGTTGGTCAGTATGACTTTAAACTTTTACCTCGGACTTACTTATCTACAATATTGTATACTAGCAGTATAGCCCGGCGTTGCTCGGGTGTAATGAAAGCTTTAAATCTAATCCATGGCCCTGGAGCTTATAGTCAGCCTAAGGAATATTTGTGTGAATTTTTGGTGAGAATCGGATAAAAATTGTGGATTTGTATAAAGGACATACAGACAGATAAACAGACACACACATAAACATCTTGCCTTTTATATATATTATCGATTTTCTGCACTATTGTAAAAACTGCATCTTTGAAACTTGTGAATACCGTTTCTCATGTCTTTGTCTATGAGTGTATCAATTTTGATTAAAATCGGACCATTCCTTCTATAACCCGATTTTTTCGATTATCGATTTTCGATATTTATCGGGGGTACCTCGACACAAAACCAAGCTGAAAACACTCGCAAACAACTGAGTAAATTCTCAAGAAAATCGGTTCAGCCGTTTTGGAGTCTATAGGTAACGGACACACACACACACATACACACAGAGACAAAGTTCCATTTATAAATAAGTTTAGATATTGATTCCTACTAACAATATTCCTAGTATTCCTGAATCTACTAACCCGTGTTCCAGGTTGCACTTTTTGTTCCATATACTTACATTTTATCTCTTCGCATCTGTTATTGTATTATTATTTTCTGTGGTTTCTAAACAAGAACCCACAACACATAGACTACACAAAGACATTCGACAAAGTAGACCAAAAATTTGATAGATAAATTCACAAAGCCTTGACATTTTCGGAAAAAACATTAGAGTAAAGAAGAATATGAACCGGCAGTAAAATCTCTGCACATAGAACGGAAAAAAGTTCAGTAGATATACAAAGATAGAAAAAGGTTTAAAACAAGGGTGTGTATTCTCAGCGGATCTATTCAAATTATACAGCGAGGAGACGACAATTCTACTCCGGCAGCTTCTTCTCTCGCACTTCCCGCCTGTGGAACTCGCTTCCATATTCTTGCTTTCCTGACGGCTACAACCCCCAGGAATTTAAATGCAATGTCAATACTCATTTCTTAACCACTTTACCCTAGTTCTTTCTACACCACCTTGTATATCCTTTCCTTTCTCTCCACCTTTGCAACTGCCATCACATCTGTATTCCCATCCTTCTCTTGCTCCTTTCTAACTGGTTCGTCTTTCTCTTCACTCTCTTCCTATCTAATCTTTTTATTCTTATGTAGCCCCCTAATCTATTTACTCTTATATATCCCCCTGCACACCAGTGACGTCACCGCCTTGCTCGGGGTGATACGATTAAAACAAAAAAAGAAAAAATTCTGAGAGCTCTAGATGGCCTGCCATGATAAATCACAAACTGAACAATATAAGATATGCAGATAATACAGTGCTGATAGCAGACCCAGAAAGTAAATTACAATACCCTCTTAGAGAAAGTATCTAAAAAAAGGGGGGGGAAGATAGGACTATATCTAAACTACAAGAAAATTGAATGCCTGGTCATCACTAAAAAGATAACCCTAAATGTCAACGTCAGACCGGTGATACTAGAATCAAGCCTATCAAGAACTTTAAATAACTGGAAGATGTTCGAACAGAGAACAGAAAGTGCTTTACTGATATCTGAAAGCGAACTGGCATGACTTAGGATGTATTCCAGAAATTGAGAGACAGGAAAATTTTGCTGGAAACAAAATAGAGAGTAGTGGATTTTTATGTTATATCTGTACTTCAATATCGCAATGAATGCTGGACAATCTCATCAAGGATGAAGAAAAAACATGAAGCAACAGAAAAGTGGTTCTACAAAATGAAGCTGAGAATAACATGGACTGAACATGTGAGCAACGACGAGGTTTTGGATTAGGTTCCATAGACTTGGTTCGCAACCGGTCTACTGCAGAAAGTAATGACAAACTACTGCAGGAAAATCTTCTGCTCAGTCAGTCATGTTTATTTTCGATACATGATTTCTCAAGGGTGTATCATGTATGGAACTTAGCTGACTGATTGATACCTGGCAATCTTTTTTAATTTCTTCTTGCCTTCTGTCATACAACAAAAATGTAGCACTTTCTGGAGTTTTATATAAAAACTAGCAGTCTAGGCCGGCGTTGCTCGGGTGTAATAAAAGCTTTCAAACTAATCCATCGTCATCTGAGTAAATGGCATCATGGCTAAGACTAAGAACTACAATTATACCTACTGAGAGCCAAACCCGAAGCAAAAAACAAAAATAAAAGGGCTTAAAAATACAGACATACACACAAACATCTTGCCTTATATATATATATATATATATATATTATTGATTTTCTGCACTATTGTAAGAACTGCAACCTTGAAACTTCTGAATATCGTTTCTTATGTCTTTTTCTATGAGTGTATCAAATTTTATTAAAATCGGACCATTCCCCTATAAACCGATTTTTTCCATTATCAATTTTCGATATTTATCGGGGGGTACCTCGGCACAAAAAATTTATGTTTAAATTCTCAAGAAAATCGATTCACCCGTTTTGGAGTCTATAGTTAACACACATACACACACACACAAAGACTAAGTTCCATTTATAAATAAGCTTAGATTAGCCTGTGGAGGTTTCGAACGTATCCGGCATGCTTGTTTTGCAGCAAACAGCCTCGTCTGATGTACTAATATATGTAGTGTTCATCGTCTTTGCTGTTATTCCAACTCGGCTCCCCGTTTTCTCGTTCCGAGCCGATATCCTCCGCACCACAACGCACATCCGAGTGACGAGACATAGATTAATAATAAAATTATATCGAATACCGTAGTTCACATCTCCAGTGAGTACGACTTAGCATTTGATACCTCTCGTTCTACTGGTTTTATGTGCAGACATTCAACTCAAAGTGAATAAATGAGTCCGTTTAAAAATTTCTGTAGAGAAATTGGTTCATCTTTCTACACCAATCAGACGTTAGAAGATCTTAGTTGACTAGAAGGCGGAAGAAACTTGCGGGAAGTCAAACAGAAGAAACTGTTAGAATATAATTAACAGTTAATTCGAGCTAATTTAACATTCAAACTATAAGACCTAATGGCCAACCTAGTGGCAAATTTAAATTCATGTTTTCAAGGTACCTAAGAGGAAAGCTCATTAGATCAACTCCCACGGAAATATACATGAATACTTTTAGAGTAACGTGAACATGCGTCTAATACCTAACGTATTGTCACTGTATATAAATAGAACATTTATTTCGTAAATGCTAACGCAGTCAGTTCGAGCGAGCTGACTCTGGTCAGGCTCATTACGAACTAGCGATCGGCTGATGTGATGTTCACAGTGGTCGGTATTGGCTTCTATCAGGTATCTCATCATAGATTGACCGATACAACATGTCCCTAAAATTTCAGAAATGGAACCTGGCTGGAACTCCTTAACATATTCGTTAATACTAAGGTATGATGGCGCAAATTACTAATATTTTACACGACTTCATTCAATGACTTTTATTCAATCATACAATGTTCGCACATATTTTAGTACAATTAAATAGTAAAATTAAAGAGTGCAATCTTTTCATAATTAGAGGCATTTCTATATCATTCAGTGAAATTTTTTTTTTAATAATTTCACCCCGAGCAAGGCGGAAACGCCACTGATGTGCAGGGGGTTACATAAATGTAAAAAGATTAATTAGAAAAGAGTGAGGAGTGAGGAGTACAAACTAGTTAGAAAGGAACAATAGAAAGCTGAGAAAGCAGGTGCGATGACAGATACATAGGTGGAGAGAAAGGGAAGGTTATACAGGGAAGGGGAGAGAGCTAGAGGCCAGTGGTTAGTAGATGAGTATTGACTTTGCATTTAAATTTCTGGAGGTTGTAGCCGTCAGGAAAGTAAGAATACGGGAGTGAGTTCCACAGGCGGGAAGTGCGAGAGAGGAAGCTGCAGGAGTAGAATTGTCGTCTGCATTTGGCTAACCTGACTGTGAATGGGTGGGACCCAGTTGCCAGTCTGGTTGCACGAGTAAACACCTGTTGAGAAGGCATCAGTGACTTAAGCTCATCCGAGCAGAAGCCATGAAAGTATTTATAGAAGAGACAGAGGGAGGCCACATTTCGACGATGCGAAAGTGGCTGCAGTCGAGTCGCCAGATCAGTACCTATCACATTACAGACTCTCCTCTGGACCTTGTCAAGAACACTGAGGAGAACGGCAGGGGCACCTGACCATAAATGGCAGCAGTATTCCATGCACGGACGGATGGTTGACTTGTATATATGCAGGATGTATTCAGGTGGAAAAAACATCCTGGATCGACATAGTGACCCAATCTTCTTAGCAGTAGATTTTGCTATGGATTCAATATAGTGGTTCCATTTGAGGTCTGAGGACAGGGTAAGTCCGAGGAGACGTAGTGTATTACTCGCAGGGAGAATCACTTGGTCCATGCTTATGGGAGGCAGAACATGTTGCCTGTAATGGTTGACAATATGGGTGCCTTGGCAAAGATCAGTTCTCTTTGAAAATTGTGGTCTGGAGCTATACAATCACAAACAAAGTATTGTACAAAATAACAGAAACCACGTCATTAGAGCAGCAACAACTAAAATGGACAGCACATGTGAGTGGAAGAGAAAATAATACAAAATTAAGATATTGAACTTGCAGTGTCCTTCAGATGAAAGTTTTGGAAGGAGAATCCTATCAATAAGGGAAAGAGTGATAACAGCTACTGGACTTGAAAAACCTATTTTCCTGAGAAAGTTATCATAAGAGAAAGATTTTTTTAAAATTTCAATCAAAAGCAGTACTGGCTGCTCGGTCAATGTTTCCTTGAAAGGAATATTCGTATATTATTATTACCATAGCCATAAGACTTAACTATATAAATAAGTTCTGCTGAAGACTAATAAATAAAAGAGAATTGCTGTGCTTTTACAGAACATTACCTAAAACAATGATATAATATAATGTATAATGATATAATACAATACAATTCAATCTAGAACGGCTTTTACTTCTTCTTTTTCTCTTTCTTTTTCTTCTTTTCTTTCTTTTTCTTCTTCTTCTTCTTCTCTTTCTTTCTTCATTTTCTTTTTCTTCTCTTTCTTTTTTTTCTTCTTTTTTATTTTTCTTCTTTTTCTTCTTCTTTTTCATCTTTTCCTCTTCTTCTCTTTTCTTCTACCTTTTCCTGTTCTTTTCCTTTCTTTCTATTTCTTTTTCTGCGTCTTCTTCTTCTTCTTCTTCTTCTTCTTCTTCTTCTATAGGGTGCGATGAGTAAATTAGGGTAATTTTGTATATTTCATTTCATGCTTGTGCCTTATAGTCTTTGTATTTGTCGACTACACACTATAGTAGTGTCAGTTGGTCACCGTCCGTGTGCAAAAAACCACTCTGCTACAAATTTGACAATGGCATGCTGTATTGTTTAGCATTGGCGCCGGAAGCTCGAATACGAATGAGTGATTGGCTGTCAATCTTATGACAGTCTAGCGGATTCGTAAAGAATTGCACGAGTTTAATGGTGGTTACGAAGTTGTTTGTAGAGATCACTAGTGATGGCGACGATATGCCACCATTTATCTTCACACAGGGGCTCGGATTCAACACGGAGATCTACATCAAGGACTCTGGGGTGGTAGTCTCGCACTGGGTCAACAGGTTGCCTGCTAAAATTGTCCTACAACAGTACTCTACAACACTAAAGCAGAAGATAATTTCTGCCACCATATTACCCCTTAAAACTGACCCCCAGATTCCCCAGACTGAAACCCTCTTGATTATGATGTGTGGTCACATTTGAGCGAAAGACTTAGAAAACTCGTTTTAACAAGATAAAATGAAAGCAAATATTATAGCGCAATTCACCTACTTGAAAAAGAGAACCGTCTAGAAGAGTTACAGGAGATACTGAAGTCGTCAGGAGGTCGTAATTGATGCGAGTAGCTATGTTATTAAAATATTTACTCTTTAATATTTCAAGATATCTTTTTTATGTTGTAAATCAGTCAGTAAGTTAAGTGCCATACATGAAACACGATTAGGGGGATCATGTCTCGAAAGAGACATGACTGGTTGGGCAAAAGATTGTCCCTCAGTAGGTTGCCATTGCATTCTGCGGTAGACAGGTTGCCAGGTTGCCAGCCAAGGTTATAGAACCTAATCTGTCCTGTTATTTAAACCATAACTTCATGGAAAAGACAGATTAATACCTTTCATAAGGGTATTTGCACGTAAGTGAAAACAAGGAATACAACTGGAATTCGAACTCGGCTCCCCGATTTCTCGTTCCGAGCCGTTTTCCTCTGCACCACAACGCACATCCGCATGTTTTATATACTTTACTTAAAATGAGATCAGTGTTAACTGCATAATCTAGGCAACAATTTATCACTCACATCGTCTATAAGCTGTTTCCTTTCATGCTGTTGGAGATCATGACTCTCTTTAAAGGTTTCTAATACATCATATATGCCTGTTATCTCTTCTAGAAATTGTTCCATAATTTTTTCAGCCAACTTTAATACGAAAGGTTTTAAATGCAATGTCAATTGCTATCTACTCTTCTTCTGTTTATTCTTCTTTTAGTTCTTTCTCCTTAGCAATACGTCTGTTTCTTATACTGAGTAACACCTTGCGTCTCAGTGGAATTATTTTTTGCTTGAGGTTAAATCGGTTACAAAACGTAACTGTAGTTCACTAAATATGTAGATTTCCTCAATTCTTCTAGCCATAATCTGTCCTTAGATTAGATATTCCAATCCCATACTTATGTACTCTAGATATTGGAGTAGATAGACAAATCTATCGCCCGGTTCACACTCCACCCACGTCTATTGAACAGGTGAAGAGGCTCATCCCTTGTTCCCTGTTTAGGATGTGGTTTCCGGCTTTCTCTCTTCTAATCTTTTCACTCTTACGTAGCCCCATGCACATCAGTGGCGTTACCGCCTTGCTCGGGGTGATATGATTAAGAAAAAAAATTTTCAGCCTTAACTTCTTGATATTAAGTATCACTCAGTTAAGTGATACACGCTTGTATGATTATGTCTCGAAAAAGCCATGTCAATCAAGGTAGATTTTTCCGTTGCATGTTGCCATTATTTTCTTTGGTAGACCCTTTGCCAACCAGGTCTATAGAACGAATCTTCTACTATTTAACCCAATTAATTTCGCAGGGGAGAAGTGATGGATTAATAACGTTTCCGAGGGTATTTGCGGTTAAGTGAACGTGTTGTGATACCGAGCAAGTGAGGGACCGGGTGTTTGCTTTTAGAGGTCCAGATAGCAAATGACCAAAACTGATCTTTGCTCATCTGGGCTCCACGCAGATGTTCCGGTGGAAATCCAAAAATAAATAAATATCAACTCCCTTTTATGGGCCCTTTTCACGAGCTGACGTGAATTTTGTTTATCGTCTCATGGGAAGACCAGAATTAAATCCCCAAATTAAATCCCCAGTAAATTCCCAAATGACTTGTTCGGAGCCCCGAAGACAAATAAAAGGACGACACAAAAACAATCGACAGTTGAGAAAATACAAGCATAATTAACATATCCCTTGACAAACGTCAAGCGATCGTATTATGGTTGCTTCTCCTTTCTCTCTCATCTTCTACTTCACTGATCACTGAGCCACTGAATAACTGACCGATTGCCGAAGGACCGAGCAGAGACTTCAAAGACACTTCTAACAAACGAACGCACACACATATATACGCACAATTCAACAATTGTTGCTATGAGCATCTTTGTACCAACAAAACGACATAACTTTTATTTGTAAAAAACCTTAATTGATATATATATATATATATATATATATATATATATATACAATTTGATTTTCTTGTTTTATACCCCTCTATCTACTAACAAGGCCAAATTCAGTTATTCTGTTTCAACACACAAATACACTTCAGTGTAACAGATAACCCACTATAAATGCAACGACTTCAACTCAAATTCGAACAGAGATCTCCAATTTCTCGCTCGGAGTCAATATTCACTTGATCACAACGCACATCTTGTATAACCTTAAATCTTGTGTCAACTTTCTCTAAATTTTCGTCTTTTTTCACATGTTCAATCCATGCAATTATGAGCATGCTTCTGTAGAACCACATTTCTAGTGCTCCAAATCTCTTTTTCGTGTTTGAATTGATTGTCCTGTATTCGCTCTCATATCCGAGAACTGGTGTTACATAAAAAATCAGTAACCTTGCTCTTGCTTCTCCGTTGCTTAAGAATTGGCTTAATTTGGGAATGCGTTTTTCGCTTAGGTGTACTTTCAGATTGATTTTCGCGCATTCCGTCATCTACTAAAGCACTGTTTAGATATTTAAAAGAACTCTACACCAATTAACTAAACATTATTTATTCTAAAACTACATCGTTGATCCCAAGTTCTGTTCATGACAGTCTAAGCGTCCTTCTGTAGAAACGTATTGTGTTAGTGATTAAAATTTTTATTTAGATTTTTTGTTTGCCGTGAAGTTAATTCTGTTTTAGTTGTTTACTCAGTATACAACTGATCACAACTCTGCACAACTGTCTTTAATTTAATAAATTTTAATTGTTATGAATGTTCATGGGAAATATTTTGAAGTGATTTGCTCTTTCCTTCTCCAGCGATTTGAATTAAGTGAAGTTCAGCTAGTTTGCTAGGCTTCCCAAGGCGACAGAATGCGTTCTTGTTCACCTAAAACCCGGGGATGCTGAGATGGATTCCTGCCTTCAGAAGTCATTGCAAAGTGAAAGTAACAGATTTCTTTTAAAACAGTCTAGCAATTCTATTTCTAAAGAAAATTATATACTCGCGACCCGCATATCCATCAAATTCTTTAACCGTCACAATAAATAAATAGATAAATAAATGCAAATAACAATTGCTTATTCTTGATTTTTCTACCGTTCCTTTTTTTATCAGGTTTCTATTTTCACTTTAGCTTTCACTTTCACTTTCACTTTCACTTCCCTCTTAATTTTAACAAAAACATTTTTTTCGTCTCTTCGATTTCTTAATGTCAATTTTGTTGTTTTGCTGTTTTTCCTAACTTTAAAGTATCTATTTCATAGAGTTTTCCAAAATAAATGGAATAACTGAAGACAACATTCGTTTTTTTTCTTTCAGTCATTTCCATAACAGACATAAGAAAGTAAAAAAAAATATTTGAAAAATAAAAATATAAAGGCTGATATTATATGTATATTTTTTCAGTATACAGATGAACTTAGACTATCGGGCGTTTATTCTCCTTTTTGTTTATTTAAAATATAAGCGTTATAATAGCATACTTTCAATTATTATAACAAAATATGTCAGTATGTGTTTAAAAAACTAAATGTATGAAAAACAAACCGACGATAAAAGAACGGGAAAATTTTTATATAATAGATGGCTCAAATAAAGACAATAATAAAATTACCTTGGATTCAAAGCGACTAGAGAATACAGCAATGGCATCAAATATATTTTAAAAGAATACAAAGATGTACAGTTAGTTCAAGCGCAAGAAAATCAAAGCTATCGTCGTGGATGGATTAGTTTGTTTTTTACGGTTTATTAACCTTTGGGGGTAATTTGAAAAGCAAACAGTTTTATATTGTAAGAATATGTTTGCTATTTATTTCTTTAATATTTTTAGAGAATAAAATAGATTTTTTATATATTCGAAAGAAAGAAAGAAAGAAAGATAGATAGATAGATAGATAATCAATATACTGAAATAGATAGATAGATAGATAGATAGATAGATAGATAGATAGATAGATAGATAGATAGACAGATAGATAGATAGATAGATAATGAACATACTGACATAGATAGATAGATAGATAGATAGATAGATAGATAGATAGATAGATAGATAGATAGATAGATAGATAGATAGATAGATTAAATTTAGGAACAGACCAAGAGTTATGGGGAAACACATCTATTCCTCAGATAATGGACTCTCCTTCCTATATTAATAAGTGTTAACAGGAAGTTCATGGGAGTACTTCTGACTTTTATTGGAGTTCAGTAGAACTACTAGGCTGTTCATATTAATCGACGAGTTAGCCGAATACTAAGGAGTTAGTTTTAAGTAGAAAAGTACCAAGTTCCTAATATTTTGGGTACGTTAAGTCGATTAGCAACCGACATAACACGATTATAACCTTCTGTGCGAAAACTGCTCCACAGCACTAAGATAGACAAATATATAGAGAGGAACTTAATCGAGTACACAGAAATATATCAAGGAATTCAGATAGTGTTACGGTACCCTACTACGAAGAAAGCACTTTCCCTCTGGTTATATATAATTATCTGCGTGACTTCCGGAAGGCAGTTAATTTAATGGCCATTAACAGCAGATAAGGACGGCAGATAGAATGCAGTTAAAGCCAGCAACTATTCAGGCAATAAGCAGCGTAACTGTGCCGTTCGGACTTATTTTTATTCCTTAGTTACTGACACTTACTTTGTAAGTATGATCTTGTTTTACTAATGCACTGTCTTGAACCTACATCCTGAGTTCCGTTTCTTACTTCCGGCAAAACCGGTCAATAGAACTTTACGGTAAAGTTTCGCTACAACAACTCCACAACGTTGGCGACGAAGATCAACAACAGATAGATAGATAGATAGATAGATAGATAGATAGATAGATAGATAGATAGATAGATATGAACAGACTGAGATAGATAGATAGATAGATAGATAGATAGATAGATAGATAGATAGATAGATAGATTCTTGTGCAAATTAACTTAAACAAAACGAATACTATCTTCCAAGGATAATTCACACTTTTCCTGATACCGTATACTTAATCCCTTGGTGAATTTTTCTCATCTGACATCATAGTCCTTTACATTTTGGACTGATGGATCCAGTTCGTTTCTCCCCCTTGATGATTTGACTGACAGTGCTAAAGTCTGACACCAACAAAATACACGATACTCTCTGTAAGGCTTGCCGGTGTGTTTGTGCAGCGTAACAACCTTTCTCCATTTCCCTGGAGAAAAGTGCATCGCAAACAGTTGCTGTGGGAATCTACTGACAGTCGAGAAAATAGTATCTTGCCTGACAAAATTTGATGCAATAATGAATGACATAATATTTATCAAGGCTTAATAAATTTCATTATACACCCAGAAAACAAATTGATATTGCTTCGGACCACTGTGATTGAGCTAATTTAAGGAGAAAAAGAAAGAAACAGGAAACGATTATATCCTGTCACTCCAGTGGAATTAAAACTGACCGTTAGCTGATAGAAAGGGAACTGAAGAAGTTCTTTCAATTAATTTGCGCAAAGCTGCACATATATAGAAAGACTGAATATATATATATATATATATATATATATATTCAGTCTTTCTATAAATATATATATATATATATGTGTATATATATTTATATGTATATATATTTATATAAGTATATATTTACATATATATATTTACATATATATATTCATATATATATATATATATATATATAGTCATCCGCAGACATATATGTTTCGCTGTATCACAGCTCATCAGTACGGTTAGACTCCGACAGCTTTTAACCCAGGATTGAAACCCAACATAATTGGCGTCAACCGGCGATTCTACCTCTGGGCTATATATATATATATATATATATATATATATATATATATATATATACTACCAGTATAGCCCGCCGTTGCTCGTGTGTAATGAAAGCTTTAAAACTAATCTATTGTCCTGGAGCTCAGTCTCTTTGGACGTTGGCACAAAAGACTAAAAAGCAATAGTTGTTTCCAGTTAAAGTGAAACCGTAAACTGAAAGAAAAATGAAGTCAAGTTTTGATTTCCTGGTATCGATATCAAATTGTCTGCACTAATGTAAGAACTGCAACCTTGAAACTTTTGAATATCGTTTCTTATGTGTTTGTCTATCAGTGTATGAAACTTGATTAAAATCGGACCACTCCTTCTATAACCCGATTTTTTTGATTCTCGGTTTTCGATATTTATCGGGGTTATCTCGACACAAAACCTAGCTAAGAACACTCGCAGACACTTATAGTATAACTATGTAAATTGTCAAGAAAATCGGTTCAGCCGTTTCGGAATCTATAGGTAACGGACACACACACACATACACACACACACAAATTACCATTTATAAATAAGTTTAGATAAAAAGAGTGAGAGAGTAAGAGAGCGAGAGTGGGAGAAGTCGAAAGAAAGATGAAAAACTAAGGAAGATAGATGAAAACATATAAATAGACTTAGATAGATAGATAGATAGATAGATAGATAGATAGATAGATAGATAGATAGATAGATAAGAACGGACTAGCCATAGATAGATAGATAGATAGATAGATAGATAGATAGATAGATAGATAATGAACGGACTGCCACAGATAGATAGATAGATAGATAGATAGATAGATAGATAGATAGATAGATAGATAATGAACGGAATGCCACAGATAGATAGATAGATAGATAGATAGATAGATAGATAGATAGATAGATAATGAACGGACTCAGCCACAGATAGATAAATAGATAGATAGATAGATAGATAGATAGATAGATAGATAGATAGAATATTGAATGCCCGAGTAAATAGCTGAAAGATGTGAGTAGTTAATTAACTGTTAGAAATTCAGTTTTATTTTTGTAACATATAATTGATTAAGCACCCGGGCTGAAAGTTCTCTGAAAGACATATTAACAAACAATAATTCGTCATATAATGAAAATATCGGCTTCAAATTTAAGATTTAATAATCTTGAGATTATTGCGTAATATATATTTTCCCAATTTTTAAACGTTCATTATAAAATGAGAAATATTGTCGATCATATTCTGAAGTGAGCCTCCAGATTTTCATTTTAAGAGATATTTCATGTCTGCCAATTCAAAAAATACTATAAATCTCAAACGGTATCACTGATTTGTTGATACACATGAATACGAAATTTCAAATAACTGAAGCTGGTTCTGTACAAAAATTGACTTACTTTCGGTGTGAAACGGTCAATGTCATATTTTCAATGATAGTACATAAATCTACATGCAGTTTTCCATAATTTTGAAACGGTTACAATAACGTACCTTACTGTAGAATTAGCAATCTGTATGGTTTCCATTTGTCGTAAAATCTTTAAAAAAAACGCATTTTTATGTGGTTAATTAATTAAATATGAGGCTTTCTATCGAACACGTCACTCAATAAGTCATAGGCCAAACTAATTTTTGTGGAGTAGTTTTCCGCACTGAAGGTTATAATCGTGCTATGTCGTTTGCTACTCGACTTAAAGCACCCAAAGGAACTTGGTAATCTTCTACTGAAAAGAGACTCCTTAATATTCGGCTGTGGCTATATCAACTGCCTAGTAGTTCTACTGAACTCCAATAGAACTCTAAAAAAAACTCCTATGAACTTCTTAAGAACTTCTCCCGTTAACTTCCTGTTAACTCTTATTGATATAGGAGGGAGAGTCTATTATCTGAGGAATAGAAATGTTTCCCCAAAACACCAATAAAATAACTTTTAGGTAAAATTCGACTTTATTCCTCAACATCGTCACCTTCTAGAGTGATATACTGATTACAACGCTTATCTAACAATTTGAAGCATTTTTTTGTAGATAGATTTGTATTTGGCCTCAAAATACGCCCCAGTTTCCGATATCACGTCTTCATTGGAGACAGATCTCTTTCGCTGGAGCATTCTTTTGAGGTTTTCAAACAGCCAGTAGTTGCTGTAGGCTAAATCTGAAGAATAAGGTGGATGCGGATTTTCAGCAACTCATGGTGAACATACAACCGTAACACGACAGCTTTTTTCTAGTGTAACATATTATTTATAAACTTCTATAGAAAGAATATTACTACAAGCACACATACACACTCACATATAATAAGATATCTTAATATATTCGTATGCATTCAGTTGACTTCCTCTCTAAAGATTTGTCTCTAAGTCTGTTTCTAAATTTAATTTATTTATCTAAGACATTTCTTATCTATCTCTCAATCTTCTTCTTCTATGTGCCTTGTCCCTTCAGGACGTAAGCGATCATGGCCTTCCACGTTTCCCTATCTCTGGTTGCTCTGAGGACGACTTCTCGAAATCTGTGTTATGTAGGCTTGATTAACACCTCATTTAGACTAATAGTCATTCGTCGTCGAGAAGTATACGACGTGCCAAATCACATGGTAGCTTCCCCTGTGTGGATAGGGGTCGCAGGTTCGAATCCTGCCGAATGACACACATTTTCGTAATAAGAATTTATCGTAAATAATCAGGCCAGTAAATATAAATATATATAATACTGCTTAATTAAAAACAGAATATCTACTTAAATACGAGTATCGATAAAAAAATAATGTTCAAACAAATCATTTCATATATATATATATATATATATATATATATATATATATATATATATATATATGTCAAAATATACTCAGTTATAATCTGAGATTAAGGACAGAATGGTTAAATAAAATAAAGACAAGAGGAAAACTGTATTTTAAATCGCCTACGCGTTTCGTCCTGTGATGGACTTTTTCAAGACAAAAAGACGAAATGAGCTTTATTCTAAATTACGTATCTATAAACAAACAGTGTTGGCAACCACAAAGACGCTCACAAATCATTTCAAAAGATTAACAGAATATTTTAGTTTTTAGAATTTCTTCTTGTGTAGTGTAAAGTCACGAGATATTAAAATGAAGGGAATTTGACCGTTTTCTTTGAAAACACACACACACATATATATAGTATGTGTGTGTGTAATGTTGACTCATTGTTGTGTAAATGAATTGCATTTGAATATATACTAGACATTCTGACGTGCTGTAATAATTAGCTTGTCCCAATAGATCAATGACGACTGAGTAGGGAGTTTTTTCTGACTGGGTGCACTAAACATTCGCTCTTGTCTCACATCTAAACTATATTTTGTAGTAGCTTGCATAGTCGGCTAGCTAAATTATTTACGACTGAGACGTCTCTGTACTTTCGGTTTTGTATATCATATGTTATATTAGCTATAATTGGATCTTCGACGTATTGCAGTTGTTGGGCAAGATTGACTCGGCAGATTAATTTGAGAATGAGTGGTGAGTTCAGTCCTTACTGGGTGTTAAATACATTCCGCATTGATCCACATCAAAGCCACGCAGGAAAAATCACTTTTACCCTCTTCGACGTGGTTTAATAACAAACTTGTCTTACTAGATCGATTACGACTTTCGTTCTTCTGCCACATCTAAACTACATTTCGTAAATCCTTATAGATATTTATACTTTTAAAAATATTCATTCATATTGCAAGGGGAAATAATTTTTTGTATTTTTAATTTCGTGTATGAGCGGTGTTTATTTTTTATCTTTTCAGCTGCACATTATAGTAGGTTCAGTTGGGCACCGGCGTTGAGAAAAAGAGCACGATGACGCAATTCACTCAGCCAAAGATTTGATTACTACATGCTGTACTGCTTTGCATTGGCGCTGGATGTTCCAATACGAATATTACGGAGTGTTTGAAAGAGAGGCCACAAGATCTTGGAAGAGTTAGATGAATCTAATTATGATTGCGAAGTAACGGCAGCTCAGAAAACTCACTCTGATCGTTCTGCTAAGAAAAAAAACTCCTGAACTTGATGGTGAATGCCCTAAAATACTCAACACGGAGGCCTACATCAAATATCTTGAGGAGGTTGTGCTGCCCTAGGTAAAGAAGTAGGTTGCTGGAAAAGCTTATGGCAACAGGATTCTGTACACAAGAAGCGGAATCCTGTCATGTATGTCAAGCAATTTCTGAGAACACATCACCCCTTCCATTTGGACACTTAACTCCCCAGAGTCTTAGCGTGGGGCGCAGTTGAGAGATTGATTAAAACATCTTCTTATGACACCAAAGACGAACTGAAGGCAAAGATTATGACAATATTCACCAACTTAAACAAGTAGAACGATCAGAAGCATTATAATAGATCCCTAAGTCTTCTGGAGACTGTCTTTTGAAGCCAATAGTGATTGTATTGTATAAAATTACTTTTTAGTATTTCAAGATATTTTGGTGCAATTTTAGTAAATATATCTTTTTATTTTATTTTGTCGACTGCACTGAACAATAGGGTCAGCTGGGCACCAGTTGTGAGAAAAAGAGCACTATGGCGCAATTCACTCCGCTAAAACTTTGGAAACAACATGCTGTACTGCTTTGCATTCGCGCTGGATGCTCCAATACGAACATTACGGAGTGTGTTGAGTGTCACTCATGGGTAATGCAGATGATATGGAAAGAAGACTTTGAAGCACACCACAAAACAGGAAAAAACAAATCATGGCTGTAAAGATTTCTGCGACCACTTCACCCTTTACATCTGGCCACCTAACTCACCAGACTGCAATCCTCTTGCTTATTCGTGAAACGCAGTTCCGTGAGAAAGTATCAAAGCTTTTTGTAACATTAAAGATGGCCTGAAAGCAAGGATTATGGCAGGTTTCAATAAACGAAAAACGGAGACCGTCCAACAAAGTAGCAGGAGATTCCGAAGTGTAAGAATTATTTTTGTATTTCAACCAAATAATAATAATAATTTTTAATATTTTACTTGTGAAATATTTTTTGGTTGAAATTTTTTAAATTATAAGGATTTATTCTAAAAAATTCCTTATTTTTAAAATCAAGAGCGCGTTTGGTATTATTGTAAAAATAACCATATTTGGAATTTTCCTTATTTGGAAAAATGGGCGTTTCTTTGTTATTCATTTGGCAATGAACGCGAGCATTAACACCTGTGTCTTGGCGCAAATAGTTATCATCTGTAAGAGTTTACGTGTTAACTAAGATAACTAATTTTAATCAGATTCTCTTGATCGTTTCCATCGTTTGGACGTGTCAGATTTTCTCCGGTTTCACTATAAGTGAAATCGTTATTTATTTTCTAAGTTGTAAACTTAGCAGCTTAGATATTTAAAGGAAATATTTGGTATCTATAAGATAATCCAAATCCTCTGTTGTTTAAATTCAAGAATTTTCTAACGATTCCAGTTGATGAACGTTTCAGAGTCTTTTAGATTTCACTATAATTGAAATCTTTTATTTTCTAAATTGCAATATTTAGCAATTTATAATTTAGAGGTATATATTTCTAACCTCTGCATTTTTATATTAACTGTGAGAAAAAACTGTGCATAACAAACTAAATTACGTATTCAGATTTTTTTCCGGTAAAAATTAAGTAGTGAATAATTTGCTACTATTTTGAAGTGTTTTAAAACTAAGCGTTTTATTTAAAACTTCATTTATATTTTACATATTAACTGATCTAATATGTAATTTATTCAAATTTAAACTACAGTCTTAATAACTTGTATTCAATGGCTTAAAGTATTTCAAAGTATTTAAACCATAAGGTTAATAGATCACTAAAGTTATTTACATTTTGCGTATTTAATTGTGAAAATATATAAAATTAGAAAGAACCTATGTAATGTTTTTTCTATAATACTATAAATCTCAAAATTTAATACTGAGATTTTAAATATGTTGTCTTTTTGATAACAAAAGGACAAATTAAAATGTTACGTTAAAAATTAACGTAAATTAATTTAATATAAGAGGTAATACAGCCGGTCTAAGGGAAACAACTTGTTTCACACTAGAAGGTTGGTTATAAACAAAAACTATTATTTCTTTTATCAAATTAATTATAATATCTGTTACAATGATTGCTTAAGGACATTTACTGCAATATTTTGTAATTTGTACCTTTGTTTGAATAAATTAACTGTTTGAATTGGATCCTCGGAATTTGTAGTTCTATATGTCAAAGTAAACAGATGTTATTTTAAATCCTATTTATTTACAGCGTGAGCAAGTAAGTAAATAGTAAAGATCATTTTTATTCCTATTTATTTTTTAATCTTATTCTTTTTTTTTAATTTTTTTTTTTTTTCACAGAAGTCGTTTTGAGGTCGCGGTTGAATTCAATGGCGATTTTATAGGATAACTTTATCTTAAGTATTTCATGACAATTTTATGAAATTTTGGTAAATATAACTGTGAGAACGAGATATCAGTGGTATTTTTATTTTATTTTTGAGTAATTCAGACGAGAGTTTATTCATCGAACACTGTATGCTGTGTCGTGTATTTGACAACACATCTTTAGCAATCGATAAGTTGCCAAATATAACTAAGATATTTGTCCCTTTCTTTAACACCACCGTGGAAGCTTCGACTCTAATGGAGACGAGAAAAATCTTTGTTGCTTCAGCAGGCAAACATATGTTCAGCGACTGCAGCCATTTCAAATATCGCTACAGCTTTCGTGTTTAAGATAAGAAAAGAACCCCCAATTTCTGTCAAAATCTTCAATTGAAAAAGAAAACGAAACTTTCTCAATGATCAGGCATTGTCAGAAAATTTTGTTCATCATGCAGGTCCAGGATAACATCGATGAGAATATTCGAAAATCAATGTGATTTTCTATTTCCATTTCCATTGCGATTCATGTCGGAGGGTCAAGATGTCTGAAGCACAAAGACATCAGATTCAAAGATATTGGGAATGGCAGTGCATATCCAATAACACCTGAGAGAACCTTGTAAATTGGTCAAAGAAAATTGCTAAACAAATTCAATCATTTTTCTTTATCCTGTGACCCTTAATATTTACCCCTCCTGAGTTAAACCCTATAGACAATTAGATGTGGGACTATAGTAGGATATAAAAAAATTAACTTTCTCACAATGCTAAAAATGCAAAGACGATAGCTGAGAGGTCATGGGCAACACAGATAAGGAACATATAATCAATTCATATATTTGTTTTATCCAACGCATATTGGCTCTAATTGAAGCTAATAGTAGTTATTCATATATATATATATATATATATATATATTAACTATAGTAATAACAATACCAATAGTAACAGAACTAACTCTGCCGAAACTAGTATTAATTAAGCTATAATTTAAATCGTCTTGTAAAACCCACCGAGAACGAACTCGGAGGGAAAAGAAGGGGAAGTAAAAAAAGAAACAAACGAAGTACATGAACAAAAAGTCAAGTACTCGTAGGAAAGAAAAAAAACCCTAGACGAAAACCCTAACATTAAAGCACTCAATACGAAAGTAGAGCAAACAAAGACAAAAATCTAAGCAAGAGCCAACAACCTACCACGGTTTTGCCCTACGGCTTGTCAGGGAAATTGGCTCTAATTGCGCTGAAGAGCCGTAGGGCTAAACCGTGGCAGGTTGTTGGCTCTTGCTTAGATTTTTGTCTTTGTCTATATATATATATATATATATATATATGTGTGTGTGTGTGTGTGTGTGTGTGTGTGTACGACTTTAAAAACAGGAATCTTGCTCTTCATTTGCGTTGATGTTTTTTGTTTGATTTGTGATGTTGGTCGAAAGAGTTCTAGAGACTATAAATCAATTCCTTCTTTTTAAAGTTGTGTATAAATTTACAAATTTATTTACATAATTTTACAAATTTTTTACCTCCTAACATATATATATATATTTAATTTTGGTCATAATAAAATTCGACCAGTGCACATCCGTATTTAAAAGTGTTCAATACAATTATATTGTAGAACTTTTAAATATTTTACATTTTTAAACAAGTTATTACGCGACCGAATTTCTACCATGTGGTGTCTTCAGGCGATTTGCAATAACTGATGGTTTCTACTGAACGCTCACATTACGAAGAAGATCCAGACATAACATGGAGTATAGTGAAAAAGGTCAAGCCTTGCTATGGTTGCAAAATATGTAGACTGTGCCAGGAAAAAGTATTAGCGATTATGATGTTTCCAAACAAAAATGATCTATTGAATGAAAGAACAGAAATTATGAAAAAGTATGACCATACTAAAAAATAACTCTTAGGTTCATACAACCATGAATGAAAACGTTATAAGTTCTTGTAATTTTAAAACATGTGCGTTCAAAATTTCGCTGTCACGTAAACGTTAAAAAAAATCATATTTACTTGAGCGTTCTTAAAAAAAAAAGAATAAAAGGTAAACGATAAAATCAGTTATTGCAAATCGGCTGAAGACACCACATGGTAGAGACCTGAAGAATATATATATATATATATATATATATATATATATATATGACGGAAAGGATAATCAAAAAGTTGTTTATCTAAATTAGCAAATTTATCAATTAGATAGAAATAGAGAGCACAAGGGATATTATCCATATATATATATATATATATATATATATATATATATATGGGAAGCAATCATTCTTTTAAACATAGATAGATAGATAATTATATTTATTATATATACATATATTTATGTGTGTATGTATGTGTGTGTATTCTCTCATAAAAAATATATTTCCATCAAATTTAAACTTGTTCTCAAATACCTGAATCGCAACATGTCAAATATTTTTCATCTTCTATGTGCCCTGCCCCTTCAAGACGTAGGCGATCATAGCTTTCCACGTTTCTCTGCTGCAGTCACTCTCTCATCGGCGAGATGTGACTTCCCTGTGTCTCTTCTACAAATCTTTTCACGGCTTCTGCTCAAATGAAATTAGCCCATTGATGCCACCCATGTATGAATTTACTCGAGCTACTAGACTAGCAACTAGGTCCACATTTTTCAGTGAAACCGATAAAATGTAACCGCAATTTCTACTCTAATAGCTTCTTTTCTCGCACTTCCCGCCTGCGGAATTCCCTTTTGTATACTTGCTTTCCCGACAGCTCCAAGAATTTAAATGTGTTTTCGTCATCTTCTATTTCACTGACTCGCATCCTTTCTCTCAAATTCTTTTCTCTATCCACTCCACCCCCATCACACCAGTATTCTTATCTTTCTATTACCCTCTTCCTGACACCCTCTATAACCTGCCCCTCTTTCTCATCACTCTCCTCCTATGTAACCTCCTGTGCAACAGTGGTAGTAAAACTACCTAGATTGGGGTGAAATGATTAAAAAAAAATAACAGAGAAATGATGGTTTGAGAAATCAAAACCGTAAATTAACAAAAAATAATTATAGTAAGTATATAACAAAGACATATTACACAATAAATGAATGCTCAGTAAATAATCTAAACTTATTTATAAATGGAACTTTGTCTCTGTGTGTGTGTGTGTGTCCGTTACCTATAGACTCCGAAACGGCTGAACCGATTTTCTTGAAAATTTACACAGTTGTACTATAAGCGTCTGCGAGTTTTCTTAGCTTGATTTTGTGTCGAGGTACCTCTGATGAATATCGAAAATCGATAGTAGAAAAAATCGGATTATAGAAGGAGTGATCCGATTTTAATAAAATTTGATACACTCATAGACAAAGACATAAGAA
Organism: Ascarosepion bandense; assembly: GCA_037127315.1. Classification (NCBI taxonomy): domain Eukaryota; kingdom Metazoa; phylum Mollusca; class Cephalopoda; order Sepiida; family Sepiidae; genus Ascarosepion; species Ascarosepion bandense. The sequence continues at coordinate 1,646,069 of JBBBDQ010001143.1, forward strand.
ACAATATTCAGAAGTTTCAAGTTTGCAGTTCTTACATTAGTGCAGAAAATAGATAATATATATATATATATATATATATATATATATATATATAAGGCAAGGTGTTTGTGTGTGTGTGTGTGTGTGTGTGTGTGTCTGTTTCTCTGTCTTATGTCCTTTATACAAATCCACAATTTTTATCTGATTCTCACCAAACTTCACAAAAATATTCTTTAGGCTGAGTCTGAGGTCCAGAACCATGGATTAGTTTTAAAGCTTTCATTACAGCCGAGCAACGCCGGGCTATACTGCTAGCACTTTATAAAATGGACATTTGAACTCTTTGATCTTGATGTTATGATTAACAAGTTTGTCTTACTCGATCAATTATGAGTTTGTAGTGATTTCGATCTGCACTGGGTATTTCTTACGTATGGACTGATGCCACATAAAAGCTATGCTTTCTAAATTGCTATAAAATAGATACATTATCAGGGAGGAAGATCGTTCGTATATGTCCCAAAAATTAGGAAACAACAAATATAAATTTTATGGCAGATAAATTTTATCGATTTCTGTATCCTGAAAAAAAATCTATTGTTCAGCGAAACAGTTTAAAGAATAATTTTATTTTTATAAATAATTCCTCAGACAGAAATATCGTTATAAACAGTTGGAGCGGGAGGGTGAGGGAATAAACCTCTTATATTTTTCCGTTTTCAAATATGCTATTTTGTTAACTTAGCGGACACACACACACACACACACACACACACATACGCGCACACACGCACACACACACACACACACACATATATATATATATATATATATATATATATATATATATATGTCACCTATTGTCACATACGTTTTTATCAAGGTCTTTTCTCCACTTGTAATTTGCTTTAAGGGTATATATGGCATTAATATGTATATATATATATATATATATATATATATATATATATATATATATATATATATTATGTATATATGTTGGTCCAGCGAAACGGATAATCCGGTACATCTTTAGGCCCAACATTATTTTAACATCAGTGATATACTTGCAGACGGTAACTATCTATAAACATTCATGTGTAGCAAAGCATAATAAGCCTGCATTATAAAAATTCTAATACAAACTTTTTATTCATTCATATCTGTAGACACACACACACATATATATGTGTGTGTGTGTGTGTTGTTTTTTTTTTTGTTTGAAAAAATTTGGTTAGACATACAAAAATTGTATTTAAATCAAAAGCATTTTACCATCAACCTTACATTATTGATACGTGAAAATTTTGTTTTGAATCTTTTTTAAAGACAGACGCTCACGCGATGTCAAGTCGCGCATATCACGTAATAGCTCTTGAAGAATGCTCCTTTTCAAAAACACAAAAAAAATTAAGTTACAGTCAAACACAAGGATAAAATAATAACATCCTGTAAAATGGCCAGTAAAGTGGTTGAAAGTGCTTGCAAAATCAATAATTATGAAACATTTTTACATTCCTTGAAAGAAAACGTTTAAGAATACTGGAAATGTTAAATCAAAAATTAATAAAATCTTCCTTGTCGTTCGTTTTTAACGAACATTGTTTAAAAAAATATTTCTAACTCAATATACATTATATATATATAATATATATATATATATATATATATATATATATATCAGCATGCAGTGTGGGTATAGAAGAATCCAAAGGAGTATCCTGTACATACAGTGGTAGGATAAAATTCGTGTAAAAAACTCTGTTAAATAAAGACGGAAGCTGACGATGTTTCGCCTGAAATAGGCCCAAACTTCCGATTCACCATGAAATAACGTGTCTGTCTTAATTTTTCTTATATATATATATATATATATATATATATATATATATATATATATATATATATATAATCAATTCACCCCAAGCAATGCGATAATACCTTTTAGACGCAAGGGACTATTTTGAATAAAATAGAATGATAAGAACAGAAAACCCAATGCGATAAAGAACATAGGATAAGCCTGTACACCTGTTCAAAAGACCAGGGAAGCATGTGCGTCGGATTATTTTTTTCGATTCTGATGACACAATTATTTACATTTGTCTTATTAGAAATTCTGATCGGTCCGATATGGTGAAATTTGCATCTGTACTGAAAAGCTAAGTAAAATCTGCTGTTAAATATGACTGCTTTCTATTGTTTGCCTTTCGTCAATATGGTTGTAAACTTGCTAGACCTTTGCGCCTTCTCGTGATGACAATTATTTTTTTATATGATGTAGAACAATAATATTGAAACCATCTACGAGTCTTCTGCTAGGAAAGTTGATTCATTGCGTCATGCTAGACAATTTTTTCTCTTCAGAAACTATTTTACATGTTTGTAAGTCTACCATTCTTCCATAGTTCGAATATTGCTTCCACTTATTGATTAGTGCCCTTGTTATATATTTAGAAATTCTTGACAAAATCTAAAAGAGATAAGTTTAATTTTGTTTAATGGCATATCAACATCTGTAATTTATTTAATGCCAAAATGTTGGGGTTTTAAAGATTTTTTTTAATATTCCGTTATAGTGAGAAGGTTAATTTAATCAGATTTTAATTAAAATATTTTTATAATTTGTATTTTAGAAAACTGAAGATATTTTAGTTTTGTATTAAAAATGTAATGTTGGTAATAATGTTTTCCTTCAAAAATGTTTATGGCAACAAAATTGTTTTTTCCTTCAAAAATATTTTTCTATGATGTCTATTTTCATGTATATATTTTGATAAAAGTGTATTTCATACTTTCATATTTTTTTTTACCCCAGTTTGGAGGTTAACTATTTGCCCATTGCTGGGGCCCTACCAGGTTTTACCACTCCGGTTCAGAGTTATCTGTGAACAACAGCAATTAGGAAGTGGTTCCATGCTTCTCACAACCGCCCAATCAGGAGGTTTGTTGCCGGATGCAGTCTACCGTCGTACCTAGGACGAAAATCTTAAGAAGAATTAAAATTACAGATTAGATGATTCCATTATCCAAATAAGTTATTCTAATTGTGTATTCAAAGAAATTAACTGGAAATGAAACCGATGTATTTTTTTTTTATTTTTTTGGAACCATTTGTTTTCCAGTAGTGTGGTTCTATCATTTTTTTCTTCTTGTGTGAATTGTCCTTCTTTATTTGTCTTTCTTTCTTTGTCGCTTCCTTTTGCATTCTCTTTTTTCTACTCCTCCAGCTTCTTTTCTCGCACTTTCCGCCTGTGAAATTCCTTTCCGTTTACTTGCTTCCCCGACAGCTACAATCTGCACGAGCTTAAATGTAAAGTCAGTAATCATCTCTCATCTCACTGACATGCATCCTCTCTCTCATGTTCTTTTCTCCGTCCACTCCACTCTCATCAGTATCCTCATCCTTCTCCTATCCTCTTCCTGACACCCCCTGTAACCTGTTACTCTTTCTCATATATTTTCTCCTATGCAATCCCCTGCTCAACAGTGGCAGTAAAATGCCTTGTTTGGGGGATATCATTATATATATATATACCGCTTGTGAAATTCCCTACCGTTTAATTGCTTCCCTGACACCTAGAATCTCCAAGAATATTCATCTCCTATTTCACTAACGTCTTTACCTCCATCCCTGATTCATTTTCTACTAATTTTCTCATCTTTCTCTTACCCACTTCTTGACACTCTCTATAACCTGTCACTCTTTCTCATAACATAATTTTCCTCCTATGAAACCCCTTGCACAACAGTAGCAGTAAAATGCCTTGGAGTGATATGATTTAAAAAAAAGACGACTATTTCCTTTTTGATTTTTTAATTTTGATACTGTTCTAGTTGCCCATTCAGGCATGCTTCTACAGACTGAACTGTATTCCTTCCTTACCTTGCCAATATTAGACTTCTAGTTAAATATCGTATTTTCTAAAAACTCATTTGGTAGCCGATTTAACTGTCCAAATAAATTATTCTGATCAAAAAATTCAAATAACTGCAAGTAAAAACGATAGCTTTTTTTTGTTGGGAGGAATTTTTCAGATGTATGACTCGGCATTTTCAATTCATTGGTGAATAAGTAATACCCCTCTTCTTCTTCTTCTTCTTCTTCTTCTTCTTCTATGTGCCCTGTTCCTTCAGGTTGTTGGCAATCATGGCTTTCCACATCTCCCTATACCTGGTAGCTCTTAGCACGCCTTCTACTGTTAAACCATGCAACCCTCGTTCCGTCATCCACCTGATTAGTTCCTTCGAATATGTAATCCGTTGCTTTCCCCTGTCTCTTTTCCCTTCTATTTGGTCTCTTAGTATCAGGTTCTCAAAGCTCTCCTTCCTCATTGCATGTCCCGGGAACTTCAGCTGTCTCTTCCTGATGCTCAGTATTAATTTCACCTTTCTTTTCACATAATTTCTAAGACCTCATCCTTGCTCACATGCTCAAATGCATGACATTCGCAGCTTCCTTCTGTAGAACTACATTTATCCCATTTACCCAAGTTAAAAATTATTAGCATTATTTTCTAATAGGAGCAAATAAGCTTCTCTTTCACCTGGCTTGTACCCCTCATACTTCTGTTGAACAAGAGTACATATTCATCCCTAATTTTCGTACTCAGGCATCAAGGGTGGCGCTGTGATCATTTTGGGATGAGGCGAATGTCTCTTCATACTGAATGTACAGCGTTGACAATTTTCTGGTTCTTACCTTTCGACTGGTATTTAGGTGTTTGACCTTTGGTGTAGCGTCTGTAGAGGCTATTCTAATGAACAGTGGCGTAATACCGGTGTCACGGAATGCAACTTCTATGGGCAACTCGAAGGCCACGCTATGTTACATTCCCGGACATGCTACATTTGACGACCGACTGCTGCTGATACCCTTGGATTATTCAGTAGTAATATATTGCATTATGTAAACATGTTACGGAAATTAACGAACATTAACTATACTTGGTTATAAACAACAGACGATTTAAAATGATTTGTTTGAACATTATTTTTTATCGATACTCGTATTTAAGTAGATATTCTGTTTTTTTTTTTAATTAAACAGTATTATATATTTATATCGACTGGCCTGATTATTTACGATAATTTTTTATTACGAAAATGTGTATCATTTGAACCTGCGACCCTTATCTGCGTAGGGAAGCTACCATGTGATCTGGCAAGTCTTAGACCTCTCGACCACGAATGACCATAAGTCTAACCGAGGTTTTAATCAAGCCTATATAACACAATGTTCGATTTATCTCAACAACCATATCTGCTCGGAAAGTTATCTTAATGTCAACAAATGTAAACATGTTACGGAAATTAACGAAACTTGATTATAAACAACCGAGAATTTGAAATGATTTGATTGTACATTATTTTTTTTGTCGATACTCGTATTTAAGTGGATATTCTTTTTTTTTTTAATTAAACAGTATTATATATTTATATCTACTAGCCTGATTATTTATGATAAAATTTTATTACGAAAATGTGTCATTCGGCAGGATTCATTATGACTATAAGCAACCAAATATATAAAAGCAAACAAACAAAAAATAAAAATAAAAAACACACCACCTAAACACCTCAATATTTCTTTAACAATTGTGGTATTAATACCAATTTCTACTGTGTGGAGACGTTCTTTTTCGAAATATCCCCTGGCCACCTAGCTCTCTATGAAATTAATCTTGGCTTTTCTATTCCCTCTTCTGATTTCTTGATTCTTGGCAATCTTCTCGTCTTTAAGAATAACTCTAATGTACATATGCTTATCCTGTTTATTTCAGTTTATATTAGCAAACATCTCCCACAGGCTAGGGAACTCTCTCTGGAATCTCAAGGCTATTCCGAAATCTGTATCCGTTTCTCTCTACTAAACTCAGTCAGCTATCACTTCTTCCTCTACCGTTTGTCTTTCTATAATGGCTGTTGCGGGCTATATGGTAATTGTAATAAGACAGACAAGGCCATATCAATACACCCGTTTGGAAATATATTTATGCTGGGGTACATTGATGCCTATTAATGCCAGTTATGCTAGGTGGCGTAAACACTGTCACTGGTTTTATTAACTTTCAGATTCTGAACTTCTCAATCGTTTCTCTCATGCCCGATCTTTTTACTCTTTTCTTTTTTCTTTTTCAGTTGGAGTAGATAGACTAAACTATCACCCGGTTCACACTCCGCCCACATCTGTTGAGCAGGTGAAGAGGCATATCCCCTGTTCCCTATTTAGGATGTGTTTTCCGGCTTTCTCTTTTCCAATCATTTCACTCTTTTCTTTTTTTTTCAATTGAAGTAGAGAGAAAAAACTATCGCCCGGTTCACACTCCACCCATGTCTATTGTACAGGTGAAGAGGCTCATCCCTTGTTCCCTGCTTAGGATGTGTTTTCCGGCTTTCTCATTTCCAATCTTTTCACTCTTTTCTTTTTTTTTTCAATTGAAGTAGAGAGACTAAACTATCGCCCGGTTCACACTCCACCCTCGTCTATTTAGCAGGTGAAGAGGCTCATCCCTTGTTCCCTGTTTAGGATGTGTTTCCCGGCTTTCCCTTTTCCAATCTTTTCACTCTCTTACGTAGCCCCCTGCGTATCAGTAGCGTTACCGCCTTGCCCGGGATGTATATGATTAAAAAAAAACATAGTGGACCTCCTACGTTTCTTTAGTAACCCTGAAGGACTCACTTCTTTTCTAGATCCCTTCTTTACCTCCATCCCTGATTCATTTTCTACTAATTTTCTCATCTTTCTCTTTCCCACTTCTTGACGACCTCTAATAACTGTCACTCTTTCTCATAACATACCTTTCCTCTTATGGAACCCCCTGCACAACAGTGGCAGTAAAATGCCTTCGAGCGATATGATTTTAAAAAAAAGAACTGTTTACTTTTCGTTTTTTTAATTCTGATACTGTTCTAGTTGCCCATTCAGGCATGCTTCTACAGACTGAACTGTATTCCTTCCTTACCTCGCCAATATTAGACTTCAAGTTAAATATCGTATTTTCTAAAAACTCATTTGGTAGCCGATTTAACTGACCAAATAAATTATTCTGATAAAAAAATTCAAATTACTGCAAGTAAAAACGATAGCGTTTTTTAGTTGGGAGGAATTTTTCAGATGTATGACTCGGCATTTTCAATTCATTGGTGAATAAGTAATACCCCGCTTCTTCTTCTTCTTCTTCTTCTTCTTCTTCTTCTTCTTCTTCTTCTTCTTCTACGTGCCCTGTTCCTTCAGGACGTAGGTGATCATGGCTTTCCACATCTCCCTATTCCTGGTAGCACCATGCAACCCTCGTTCCATAATCCACCTGATTAGGTCTTTCAAATATGTTGTCCATTGCTTTCCCCTGTCTCTTTTTTCCTCTATCTGGCCTGTTAGTATCAGGTTATGCAAGCCCTCCTTCCTCATTGCATGTCCCAGGAACTTCAGCTGTCTCTTCCTGATGCTCAGTATTAATTTCCTTTTTGTTTCCATCATTTCCAAGACCTCATCATTGCTCACATGCTCGATCCATGATATTCGCAGCATTCTTCTGTAGAACCACATTTTTCCCACTTACCCAAGTTAAAAATTATTAGCATTATTTTCTAGTAGAAGCAAATAGGCTTTTCTATCACCTGGCTTGTGTCCCTCATACTTCTTTTGAACAAGATTCCAAATGTTTTCTTTAGAAACCCTGAAGGACACACTTCTTTTCTAGATTCCTTCTTTACCTCCATCCCTCACTCATTTTGTACTAAGCAGCTCTCTCCTCTATGCATCCCTGATCATGCTGTGTTTTCGGTAAACACATCTTTCCACTCCCCCTTGAACCAAGAACCTCCTGGAAACAAAATATCTTTTTGTTACCAACGCGCGGACTGAGACTCGTTCCGTGATTTCTGTAAGGACCTTCCAAGAAAGTTTTAATATTACTGTTAATCGTGCGCCTCTGAGAGTTCCTCCTGTGTAAAACCCGACGACAATGATTTCTTTCCAGCAAGGAAATCCTAAGTTTACTCACGATCCCATTCATGGAATTCTCGTGCATGCTCTGCCGCTATAGCCCACAGTAATTGTTGTTGTGAGGAACCGCACAAAATAATGAACAATATAAACAGATATAGAGATAAAAAAGTAGGTTATATTGAACGTAATTATACAAACTTGAACGCAGGTTAGTAAATCCAGGAATACTGTTAGTAAGAAATAAATATATACAAGCCTTGAAGTGAAGCTGTTGGAAATAGTATATCCGTGTATATTATTCTAGCTGAGTAGAGCTCAGAGCTACTTTGACTTCGGTTGCAGTAATCTCTGGGTAAGTTCGGTATATCTCGTTAATTTACGTATCAGTTCGTGTACTCTCCGAAAACTCGCACGGATCCTCTCAACTCTCCACGGGAGTTTTTTTCTTTTATTCTTTCGTTATGAGTTCCAGCGTGTCGTAAATGAAGCGAAATTATTTTTTGTTGATACTACGAGGGTCATTCAATACATAAGGTGAATCTTTCGGTATAATGACTTCTAGTACACAGATAGAAGCTTACTTTTTTTTCCAACGTAGTCTCCCAGCAGTGTCACACACATTTCCCATCTGAGCACAAGCTTCCATTTTCCCTAAGCGCAAAAACATTGAACTGATGTTTCAGCCAATCGCTCACAGCCCTATTGACTTCATCGTCACTTTAAAAGTTCGTACCTCTCGTGAAAGTTTCAAGGGACAAAACAGGTGAAAGTCAGAAGGGGCGAGATATTGGTTGTAAGGGGGATGAAAGAAAGAGCAGTTCCCAGTCCAGCTTGTTGATGGTCTGCACCTTTTGGGATGCTGTGTGAGCTGACCTTCGAGTAGGCAAGGTATTATGGACAATTTTGTGTACTGTCCCAACAGATAAGCTCAATGTCCTTGCAATGTCATCCACTCTCACCCTTCTGTCAGACTGAATGAAGTCATTGAATAATTCGATCACCTCGGGAGACATCACTTCTGTAGGCCTCCCAGGCCTGTCTTCATCCGCAACACTTTAAACAATTTAGCTAACTTGTAGACATTTTGTGGGGTGAAGCATGTGGCCCCATTCACAGTTGACATTCTCCTATGAATTTCAACTGTTTTGCACCCTTCAGCAACCAAAAACTTGATAACTGACCTCTGTTCCATACTGGGAGCATGCTTCTTGGATAGCCATCTTTGTTAATCTCCAAAACTCTTAATTTTTTTTTTCAATATGCAATATATATATATATATATATATATATATATATATATATATATCCCATTGGAAAATATGTAAAGGGAAAAAAATTAAAAAAGCAAGCTTCTATCTGTATTAACAGTCCTTATACTGAAAAATTCACCATATTTATTGAATGGCTCTCGTATAAAGCAAAGTATAGCATCTCACAAGACCGGTTCTAGAGAATATTTGCAGCTCTTTCTGATAACTACAATCTTTAAAAATATAAAAGCAACGTCAGTCAACATCATCTGTCTTACTGAATCCTATTCATCTTTTATTCTTTCTTTTATGCGTACTAATGGCATTCTCGCCTTGTGTTGGGACGGCCGCGCCTATTCGGCTATAATGGACTATTTCATTACTATGTAAAGTAATGGTGGCATCTATGTGACAAAGTGTGCCGAGCAGCCGACCGACAAGTCAGTCGTAGACTTCCGGTGACGACCCGGAAGTACCCATTGCTCATACTACGTCTTACGACGGTTGAGACGATTAACCCTTATTCTTGTATTGGATACTAATAACCTTTGTAAATACTATTTTCACGGAATACAACAATTAACCTATTCCTGTTGTTGAGTTATTTATTCTTACTCACGACATAACACCTTGTTCGGGGTGAAATGATTAAAAAGAAACAAAATCAAAACCATTTAAATTAGAGAACGTATGTTTGAGTGCGTGAAAATTGTGGTGACTTACGTAACAGAGACGTCTGTGAAACAGTACGAAATTAATGATAGAAATATAAGATATTGAAAATGAACGTGCGCTACTGAGAGGACACTTCCTTTTTTATGGCTTGCAACTAGATGTTATAGCCGGTACATTTCAAGTTAACCGAAGATATCGCTACAGCTACTACACCTCTCAATCACTTTGTTCAAATATTATGCACGTTTCCAACTTCATGAACGATCTTCCTGATGTCATCATTTTCTTAGAAGGCATTTATACAGATGACACTACCATTTACTCTCGTCTTAATTGAAAATCCGTCAGAGCGGACAAAGTAAACCCAGCGCCTCTTCTTTAAAAGGAGAGGTCCAGTGGATATCGGCTCGGAACGAGAAATCACGGAGCCGAGTTCGAATTCCAGTTGAATTTATTGCATTCACTTACGCGCAAATACCCTTGGGAAAGGTATTAATCCGTCTCTTCCTTCCAGTTATGGGTTAATAACAGGACAGATTGGGTTCTATAGCCTTGGTCGGCAACCAATCTACCGCAGAAAGCAATGGCAACCTACTGTGGGATAATCTTTTGCCTAGTCAGCCATGTCTCTTTCGAGACATGATCGCCCAAGCGTGTTTCACGTATGGCACTTAACTAACTGACTGACCTTCAATTAGTGGTTAACTGGTGAAGAAAAGGGCAGGTAAATTTGAATGCTTCCAAAACAAAACTGCTTTCATTTCACCACCAAAGATAATTTTTCCTGTAAGTCATCATCATGGCTGATGATAGTCTTCTGGAGATCAACTCACAGTGCCTCTTTGTGTCACTTTTTCACAATCCAGAAGTGGAACTGGATGTGCGTTGTGGTTCAGTAGCTATCGGCTCAGAAAAAGCAATCGAATAGCCGAGTTCAAATTTCAGTTGAATTCCTTGAATTCACTTACGCGCTAATGCCCTTAGGAAAAGTATTAATTCATCTCTTCTCTCCAGGTATGGATTAAATAACAGGATAGAATGGGTTTTATAGTCTTGACTAGCAACCAGTTTACCGCAGAAAGTAATGGCAACTTACTGCGGGATAATCTTCTGTGCAGTCGGTCAGTTCTCTTTCGAGACATGATCGCCCAAGCATGTATCACGTATGGCATTTAACTGACTGACCGAAGTGAAACTACTCACAAGAAACAATAGCTGCATCTGTTGCAAGAAAAGTTGGGTCAGTGTGTCGTGAGAGAATGTTTTTTTCTCTTCAGAGTTCATCTTGCAAATTTATTAATCTACCACTGGTCCGTTCATTGATCACTGTTGCCATATCTGGTCGGGTTCTACTGCTTTTCATTTTGAGTTACTTGACTAAATCCAAAGAAGCATCTGTAGTTTCATCTATCCTGATGTCATCAGTTCCCAAGTTGGAATTTATGAAGATGGCATCACATTTACTCTTGTCTCAATAGAAAATTTACTAAGGCTAACAAAGTAAACAGGGCTGCTGAAATTGCAAGGAATCTCAGATCTAGAGTTAATTGAGACAAGAAATAGCTTGTAAATTTGATTGTGTCAAAAAGTGTTGCCGATTTCGAATTCCAGTTGAATTCCTTGCATTCACTTACGCACAAATACCACTGGGAAAGGTATTAATCCGTTATTTCCCTCCAGTTATGGGTTAAATAACAAGATAGATTGGGTTCTATATCCTTGACTTGCAACCAGTGTACCACAGAAAGCAATGGCAAAATACTGCGGCATAGTCTTCTGCCCAGACAGTGATGTCTCTTTCGAGACATGATCGCCCAAAGCGTGTTTTCAAGTATGGCTCTTAACTGACTGACGAAAACGAAACAAAACTGCTCTTCTTTATTAACCACGCACCAATTTCCTGCCTGTCATCAGCATTGATGAAGCTAGTCTCAACGACAGCAAAACACTTCGTCTCCTTGATCTCAATTTTTCAAACTATCTTAAGTAGAACGAGTACATCAAATATATAGCTGCGTCTGCTGAAAAACTATTTTTTTGTCACTGTGCATGACAGAATGTTTTTGTCACCAGAGACCATCTTGCAAATTTATAAATGTACCATAAGGATGTGCGTTGTGGTGCAGTGTATGCAGTGTATATCGACTCGGAAAGACAAATAGGGGAACCGAATTGAATTCCTTCTCCTAAGACTTTCAAAAATGTAAAGGCAACGTCATTAACCACCATCTGTTTTATTGAATCTCATTCATCTTATATTTTTTTTTCACAATACCTCCTATAACATGTATTTTCTCGCAATTTCAGTTTCTGAAACACAGTGCGTATTAGTAGCATTATTGCATGGTATGAAATGAAATTAAATGATTATCGCCTGGTGTATTAGTAGCATTATCGCCTGGTGTGAAATGAAATGAAATAATTATCGCCTGGTGTATTAGTAGCATTATCGCATGGTGTGAAATGAAATGAAATGATTTTCGCCTGGTGCATTAGTAGCATTATTGCATGGTGTGAAATGAAATTAAATGATTATCGCCTGGTGTATTAGTGCATTATCGCATGGTGTGAAATGAAATTAAATGATTATCGCCTGGTGTATTAGTAGCATTATCGCCTGCTATGAAATGAAATTAAATGATTATCACCTGGTGTATTAGTAGCATTATCGCCTGCTATGAAATGAAATTAAATGATTATCACCTGGTGTATTAGTAGCATTATTGCATGGTGTGAAATGAAATTAAATGATTATCACCTGGTGTATTAGTAGCATTATCACCTGGTGTGAAATGAAATTAAATGATTATCGCCTGGTGTATTAGTAGCATTATCGCCTGCTATGAAATGAAATTAAATGATTATCACCTGGTGTATTAGTAGCATTATCGCGTGGTTAGAAATTAAATTAAATGATTATCGCCTGGTGTATTAGTAGCATTATCGCATGGTGTGAAATGAAATTAAATGATTATCGCCTGGTGTATTAGTAGCATTATCGCATGGTGTGAAATGAAATTAAATGATTATCGCCTGGTGTATTAGTAGCATTATCGCCTGGTGTGAAATGAAATTAAATGATTATCGCCTGGTGTATTAGTAGCATTATCGCCTGGTGTGAAATGAAATTAAATGATTATCGCCTGGTGTATTAGTAGCATTATCGCCTGCTATGAAATGAAATTAAATGATTATCACCTGGTGTATTAGTAGCATTATCGCCTGCTATGAAATGAAATTAAATGATTATCGCCTGGTGTATTAGTAGCATTATCGCCTGCTATGAAATGAAATTAAATGATTATCACCTGGTGTATTAGTAGCATTATCGCATGGTGTGAAATGAAATTAAATGATTATCGCCTGGTGTATTAGTAGCATTATCGCCTGGTGTGAAATAAAATTAATGATTATCGCCTGGTGTATTAGTAGCATTATCGCCTGGTGTGAAATGAAATTAAATGATTATCGCCTGGTGTATTAGTAGCATTATCGCCTGCTATGAAATGAAATTAAATGATTATCACCTGGTGTATTAGTAGCATTATCGCCTGCTATGAAATGAAATTAAATGATTATCGCCTGGTGTATTAGTAGCATTATCGCCTGCTATGAAATGAAATTAAATGATTATCACCTGGAGTATTAGTAGCATTATCGCCTGCTATGAAATGAAATTAAATGATTATCACCTGGTGTATTAGTAGCATTATCGCGTGGTTAGAAATTAAATTAAATGATTATCGCCTGGTGTATTAGTAGCATTATCGCGTGGTTAGAAATTAAATTAAATGATTATCGCCTGGTGTATTAGTAGCATTATCGCCTGGTGTGAAATGAAATTAAATGATTATCGCCTGGTGTATTAGTAGCATTATCGCCTGCTATGAAATGAAATTAAATGATTATCACCGGGTGTATTAGTAGCATTATCGCCTGCTATGAAATGAAATTAAATGATTATCGCCTGGTGTATTAGTAGCATTATCGCCTGCTATGAAATGAAATTAAATGATTATCACCTGGTGTATTAGTAGCATTATCGCCTGCTATGAAATGAAATTAAATGATTATCACCTGGTGTATTAGTAGCATTATCGCCTGCTATGAAATGAAATTAAATGATTATCACCTGGTGTATTAGTAGCATTATCGCGTGGTTAGAAATTAAATTAAATGATTATCGCCTGGTGTATTAGTAGCATTATCGCGTGGTTAGAAATTAAATTAAATGATTATCGCCTGGTGTATTAGTAGCATTATCGCCTGCTATGAAATGAAATTAAATGATTATCGCCTGGTGTATTAGTAGCATTATCGCCTGCTATGAAATGAAATTAAATGATTATCACCTGGTGTATTAGTATCATTATCGCCTGCTATGAAATGAAATTAAATGATTATCGCCTGGTGTATTAGTAGCATTATCGCCTGCTATGAAATGAAATTAAATGATTATCACCTGGTGTATTAGTAGCATTATCGCCTGCTATGAAATGAAATTAAATGATTATCGCCTGGTGTATTAGTAGCATTATCGCCTGCTATGAAATGAAATTAAATAATTATCACCTGGTGTATTAGTAGCATTATCGCCTGCTATGAAATTAAATTAAATGATTATCACCTGGTGTATTAGTAGCATTATCGCCTGCTATGAAATGAAATTAAATGATTATCGCCTGGTGTATTAGTAGCATTATCGCCTGCTATGAAATGAAATTAAATGATTATCACCTGGTGTATTAGTAGCATTATCGCCTGCTATGAAATGAAATTAAATGATTATCACTTGGTGTATTAGTAGCATTATCGCGTGGTTAGAAATTAAATTAAAAGATTATCGCCTGGTGTATTAGTAGCATTATCGCCTGCTATGAAACGAAATTAAATGATTATCACCTGGTGTAATAGTAGCATTATCGCCTGCTATGAAATGAAATTAAATGATTATCACCTGGTGTATTAGTAGCATTATCGCGTGGTTAGAAATTAAATAAAATGATTATCGCCTGGTGTATTAGTAGCATTATCGCGTGGTTAGAAATTAAATTAAATGATTATCGCCTGGTGTATTAGTAGCATTATCGCCTGGTGTGAAATGAAATTAAATGATTATCGCCTGGTGTATTAGGCATTATCGCCTGCTATGAAATGAAATTAAATGATTATCACCTGGTGTATTAGTAGCATTATCGCCTGCTATGAAATGAAATTAAATGATTATCGCCTGGTGTATTAGTAGCATTATCGCCTGCTATGAAATGAAATTAAATGATTATCAATGGGTGTATTAGTAGCATTATCGCGGGTTAGAAATTAAAATTAAATGATTATCGCTCATGTATTAGTAGCATTATCGCCTGCTATGAAATGAAATTAAATGATTATCGCCTGGTGTATTAGTAGCATTATCGCCTGCTATGAAATGAAATTAAATGATTATCACCTGGTGTATTAGTAGCATTATCGCCTGCTATGAAATGAAATTAAATGATTATACTCTGGTGTAATAGTAGCATTATCGCCTGGTGTGAAATGAAATTAAATGATTATCGCCTGGTGTATTAGTAGCATTATCGCCTGGTGTGAAATGAAATTAAATGATTATCGCCTGGTGTATTAGTAGCATTATCGCCTGCTATGAAATGAAATTAAATGATTATCACCTGGTGTATTAGTAGCATTATCGCCTGCTATGAAATGAAATTAAATGATTATCGCCTGGTGTATTAGTGGTAGCATTATCGCCTGCTATGAAATGAAATTAAATGATTATCACCTGGTGTATTAGTAGCATTATCGCCTGCTATGAAATGAAATTAAATGATTATCGCCTGGTGTAATATAGTAGCATTATCGCCTGCTATAAAATGAAATTAAATGATTATCACCTTGCGTATTATTAGCATTATCGCCTGCTATGAAATGAAATTAAATGATTATCGCTCGGTGTATTAGTAGCATTATCGCCTGCTATGAAATGAAATTAAATGATTATCACCTGGTGTATTAGTAGCATTATCGCCTGCTATGAAATGAAATTAAATGATTATCGCCTGGTGTATTAGTAGCATTATCGCCTGCTATGAAATGAAATTAAATGATTATCACCTGGTGTATTAGTAGCATTATCGCCTGCTATGAAATGAAATTAAATGGATTATCGCCTGGTGTATTAGTAGCATTATCACCTGCTATGAAATTAAATTAAATGATTATCACCTGGTGTATTAGTGGTATTATCGCCTGCTATGAAATGAAATTAAATGATTATTTGCCTGGTGTATTAGTAGCATTATCGCCTGCTATGAAATGAAATTAAATGATTATCACCTGGTGTATTAGTAGCATTATCGCCTGCTATGAAATGAAATTAAATGATTATCACTTGGTGTATTAGTAGCATTATCGCGTGGTTAGAAATTAAATTAAATGATTATCGCCTGGTATATTAGTAGCATTATCGCCTGCTATGAAATGAAATTAAATGATTATCACCTGGTATATTAGTAGCATTATCGCCTGCTATGAAATGAAATTAAATGATTATCACCTGGTGTATTAGTAGCATTATCGCATGGTGTGAAATTAAATTAAATGATTATCACCTGGTGTATTAGTAGCATTATCGCCTGCTATGAAATGAAATTAAATGATTATCGCCTGGTGTATTAGTAGCATTATCGCCTGCTATGAAATGAAATTAAATGATTATCACCTGGTGTATTAGTAGCATTATCGCCTGCTATGAAATGAAATTAAATGATTATCGCCTGGTGTATTAGTAGCATTATCGCCTGCTATGAAATGAAATTAAATGATTATCACCTGGTGTATTAGTAGCATTATCGCCTGCTATGAAATGAAATTAAATTATTATCGCCTGGTGTATTAGTAGCATTATCGCCTGGTGTGAAATGAAATTAAATGATTATCGCCTGGTGTATTAGTAGCATTATCGCCTGGTGTGAAATGAAATTAAATGATTATCGCCTGGTGTATTAGTAGCATTATCGCCTGCTATGAAATGAAATTAAATGATTATCACCTGGTGTATTAGTAGCATTATCGCCTGCTATGAAATGAAATTAAATGATTATCGCCTGGTGTATTAGTAGCATTATCGCCTGCTATGAAATGAAATTAAATAATTATCACCTGGTGTATTAGTAGCATTATCGCCTGCTATGAAATTAAATTAAATGATTATCACCTGGTGTATTAGTAGCATTATCGCCTGCTATGAAATGAAATTAAATGATTATCGCCTGGTGTATTAGTAGCATTATCGCCTGCTATGAAATGAAATTAAATGATTATCACCTGGTGTATTAGTAGCATTATCGCCTGCTATGAAATGAAATTAAATGATTATCACTTGGTGTATTAGTAGCATTATCGCGTGGTTAGAAATTAAATTAAAAGATTATCGCCTGGTGTATTAGTAGCATTATCGCCTGCTATGAAATGAAATTAAATGATTATCGCCTGGTGTATTAGTAGCATTATCGCCTGCTATGAAATGAAATTAAATGATTATCACCTGGTGTATTAGTAGCATTATCGCCTGCTATGAAATGAAATTAAATGATTATCGCCTGGTGTATTAGTAGCATTATCGCCTGCTATGAAATGAAATTAAATGATTATCACCTGGTGTATTAGTAGCATTATCGCCTGGTGTGAAATGAAATTAAATGATTATCGCCTGGTGTATTAGTAGCATTATCGCCTGGTGTGAAATGAAATTAAATTATTATCGCCTGGTGTATTAGTAGCATTATCGCCTGCTATGAAA
This sequence comes from Ascarosepion bandense, assembly GCA_037127315.1. Classification (NCBI taxonomy): domain Eukaryota; kingdom Metazoa; phylum Mollusca; class Cephalopoda; order Sepiida; family Sepiidae; genus Ascarosepion; species Ascarosepion bandense. Next base: position 1,663,725 of record JBBBDQ010001143.1, read on the forward strand.
TGAAATTAAATGATTATCGCCTGGTGTATTAGTAGCATTATCGCCTGGTGTGAAATGAAATTAAATGATTATCGCCTGGTGTATTAGTAGCATTATCGCCTGCTATGAAATGAAATTAAATGATTATCACCTGGTGTATTAGTAGCATTATCGCCTGCTATGAAATGAAATTAAATGATTATCGCCTGGTGTATTAGTAGCATTATCGCCTGCTATGAAATGAAATTAAATGATTATCACCTGGTGTATTAGTAGCATTATCGCCTGCTATGAACTGAAATTAAATTATTATCGCCTGGTGTATTAGTAGCATTATCGCCTGGTGTGAAATGAAATTAAATGATTATCGCCTGGTGTATTAGTAGCATTATCGCCTGGTGTGAAATGAAATTAAATGATTATCGCCTGGTGTATTAGTAGCATTATCGCCTGCTATGAAATGAAATTAAATGATTATCACCTGGTGTATTAGTAGCATTATCGCCTGCTATGAAATGAAATTAAATGATTATCGCCTGGTGTATCAGTAGCATTATCGCCTGCTATGAAATGAAATTAAATGATTATCACCTGGTGTATTAGTAGCATTATCGCCTGCTATGAAATGAAATTAAATGATTATCGCCTGGTGTATTAGTAGCATTATCGCCTGCTATGAAATGAAATTAAATGATTATCACCTGGTGTATTAGTAGCATTATCGCCTGCTATGAAATGAAATTAAATGATTATCACTTGGTGTATTAGTAGCATTATCGCGTGGTTAGAAATTAAATTAAATGATTATCGCCTGGTGTATTAGTAGCATTATCGCCTGCTATGAAATGAAATTAAATGATTATCGCCTGGTGTATAAGTAGCATTATCGCCTGCTATGAAATGAAATTAAATGATTATCACCTGGTGTATTAGTAGCATTATCGCCTGCTATGAAATGAAATTAAATGATTATCGCCTGGTGTATTAGTAGCATTATCGCCTGCTATGAAATGAAATTAAATGATTATCACCTGGTGTATTAGTAGCATTATCGCCTGCTATGAAATGAAATTAAATGATTATCGCCTGGTGTATTAGTAGCATTATCGCCTGCTATGAAATGAAATTAAATGATTATCACCTGGTGTATTAGTAGCATTATCGCCTGCTATGAAATGAAATTAAATGATTATCGCCTGGTGTATTAGTAGCATTATCGCCTGCTATGAAATGAAATTAAATGATTATCACCTGGTGTATTAGTAGCATTATCGCGTGGTTAGAAATTAAATTAAATGATTATCGCCTGGTGTATTAGTAGCATTATCGCATGGTGTGAAATTAAATTAAATGATTATCACCTGGTGTATTAGTAGCATTATCGCCTGCTATGAAATGAAATTAAATGATTATCGCCTGGTGTATTAGTAGCATTATCGCCTGCTATGAAATGAAATTAAATGATTATCACCTGGTGTATTAGTAGCATTATCGCCTGCTATGAAATGAAATTAAATGATTATCGCCTGGTGTATTAGTAGCATTATCGCCTGCTATGAAATGAAATTAAATGATTATCACCTGGTGTATTAGTAGCATTATCGCCTGCTATGAAATGAAATTAAATTATTATCGCCTGGTGTATTAGTAGCATTATCGCCTGGTGTGAAATGAAATTAAATGATTATCGCCTGGTGTATTAGTAGCATTATCGCCTGGTGTGAAATGAAATTAAATGATTATCGCCTGGTGTATTAGTAGCATTATCGCCTGCTATGAAATGAAATTAAATGATTATCACCTGGTGTATTAGTAGCATTATCGCCTGCTATGAAATGAAATTAAGTGATTATCGCCTGGTGTATCAGTAGCATTATCGCCTGCTATGAAATGAAATTAAATGATTATCACCTGGTGTATTAGTAGCATTATCGCCTGCTATGAAATGAAATTAAATGATTATCGCCTGGTGTATTAGTAGCATTATCGCCTGCTATGAAATGAAATTAAATGATTATCACCTGGTGTATTAGTAGCATTATCGCCTGCTATGAAATGAAATTAAATGATTATCGCCTGGTGTATTAGTAGCATTATCGCCTGCTATGAAATGAAATTAAATGATTATCACCTGGTGTATTAGTAGCATTATCGCCTGCTATGAAATGAAATTAAATGATTATCGCCTGGTGTATTAGTATCATTATCGCCTGCTATGAAATTAAATTAAATGATTATCACCTGGTGTATTAGTAGCATTATCGCCTGCTATGAAATGAAATTAAATGATTATCGCCTGGTGCATTAGTAGCATTATCGCCTGCTATGAAATGAAATTAAATGATTATCACCTGGTGTATTAGTAGCATTATCGCCTGCTATGAAATGAAATTAAACATTTATCATTTGGTGTATTAGTAGCATTATCGCAAGGAAATTAAATTAAATGATTATCGCTCAGGTATTAGGCATTGGTCGTGCCTGCTATGAAATGTAGAAATTAAATGATTATCACTCCGGTGTATTAGTAGCATTATCGCCTGCTATGAAATGAAATTAAATGATTATCGCCTGGTGTATTAGTAGCATTATCGCCTGCTATGAAATTAAATTAAATGATTATCACCTGTATTAGTAGCATTAATGCCCAAAGTAAAACAACAACGATTATCGCCTGCGGACAGTAGCATTATCGCCTGGTGTGAAATGAAATTAAATGATTATCGCCTGGTGTATTAGTAGCATTATCGCCTGCTATGAAATTAAATTAAATGATTATCAACTGGTGCGTATTAATAGCATTATCGCCTGCTATGAAATGAAATTAAATGATTATCGCTCAGTATTAGGTAGAACAGTCGCTATGAAATGAAATTAAATGATTATCACCTGGTGTATTAGTAGCATTATCGCGGTTAGAAATTAACCAAACGATTATCGCCTGTATTAGTGGCATTATCGCATGGTGTGAAATGAAATTAAATATTTATCGCTCATGTATTAGTGTACGCGACGTCGCCGGTGAAATGAAATTAATGATTATCATCTGGCGTATTATAGCATTATCGCGTTGTTAGAAATTAAATTAAATGATTATCGCCTGTGTATTAGTAGCATTATCGCGTGGTTAGAAATTAAATTAAATGATTATCGCCTGGTGTATTAGTAGCATTATCGCATGGTGTGAAATGAAATTAAATGATTATCACCTGGTGTATTAGTAGCATTATCGCGTGGTTAGAAATTAAATTAAATGATTATCGCCTGGTGTATTAGTAGCATTATCGCATGGTGTGAAATGAAATTAAATGATTATCACCTGTGTATTAGTAGCATTATCGCGTGGTTAGAAATTAAATTAAATGATTATCGCCTGCGTATTAGTAGCATTATCGCATGGTGTAAAATGAAATTAAACGATTATCACTGGTATTAGTGAGTATTACCGCGTGGTTAGAAATTAAATTAAATGATTATCGCCTGGTGTATTAGTAGCATTATCGCATGGTGTGAAATGAAATTAAATGATTATCGCCTGGTGTATTAGTAGCATTATCGCCTGGTGGAATGAAATTAAATGATTATCGCCTGAAAATATTAGTAGCATTATCGCTCGCCATGAAACGAAATTAAATGATTATCGCCTGGTGTATTAGTAGCATTATCGCCTGCTATGAAATGAAATTAAATGATTATCACCTGGTGTATTAATAGCATTAATATCGCGTGGTTAGAATTTAAATTAAATGATTATCGCCTGGTGTATTAGTAGCATTATCGCGTGGTTTAGAAATTAAATTAAATGATTATCGCCTGGTGTATTAGTAGCATTATCGCATGGTGTAAATGAAATTAAATGATTATCACTCGGTGTATTAGTAGCATTATCGCCTGGTGTGAAATGAAATTAAATGATTATCGCCTGGTGTATTAGTGAGTATTATCGCCTGCTATGAAATGAAATTAAATGATTATCGCCTGGTGTATTAGTAGCATTATCGCCTGCTATGAAATGAAATTAAATGATTATTACCTGGTGTATTAGTAGCATTATCGCGTGGTTAGAAATTAAATTAAATGATTATCGCCTGGTGTATTAGTAGCATTATCGCATGGTGTGAAATGAAAATTAAATGATTATCGCCTGGTGTATTAGTAGCATTATCGCGTGGTTAGAAATTGCAATTGTCTATCGCCTGGTGTATTAGTAGCATTATCGCATGGTAGAAGTGAAATGAAATTAAATGATTATCGCCTGGTGTATTAGTAGCATTATCGCCTGCTATGAAATGAAATTAAATGATTATCACCTGGTGTATTAGTAGCATTATCGTGGTTAGAAATTAAATTAAATGATTATCGCCTGGTGTATTAGTAGCATTATCGCATGGTGAAAATGAAATTAAATGATTATCGCCTGGTAATGTATTAGTGAAGCATTATCGCATGGTGTGAAAATGAAATTAAATGATTATCACCTGGTGTATTAGTAGTGCGCATTATCGCGTGGTTAGAAATTAAATTAAATGATTATCGCTCATGTATTAGTAGCATTATCGCATGGTGTGAAATGAAATTAAATGATTATCGCCTGGTGTATTAGTAGCATTATCGCATGGTGTGAAATGAAATTAAATGATTATCGCCTGGTGTATTAGTAGCATTATCGCATGGTGTGAAATGAAATTAAATGATTATCGCCTGGTGTATTAGTAGCATTATCGCATGGTGAAAATGAAATTAAATGATTATCGCCTGGTGTATTAGTAGCATTATCGCCTGCTATGAAATGAAATTAAATGATTATCACCTGGTGTATTAGTAGTATTATCGGTGCGTTTAGAAATTAAATTAAATGATTATCGCCTGGTGTATTAGTAGCATTATCGCATGGTGAAAATGAAATTAAATGATTATCACCTGGTGTATTAGTAGCATTGGTCTTGTTAGAAATTAAATTAAATGATTATCGCCTGGTGTATTAGTAGCATTATCGCATGGTGTGAAATGAAATTAAATGATTATCACCTGGTGTATTAGTAGCATTATCGCGTGGTTAGAAATGAAATTAAATGATTATCGCCTGGTGTATTAGTAGCATTATCGCCTGCTATGAAATGAAATTAAATGGATTATCGCCTGGTTTATTAGTAGCATTATCGCCTGGTGTGAAATGAAATTAAATGATTATCGCCTGGTGTATTAGTAGCATTATCGCGTGGTTAGAAATTAAATTAAATGATTATCGCCTGGTGTATTAGTAGCATTATCGCATGGTGTGAAATGAAATTAAATGATTATCGCCTGGTGTATTAGTAGCATTATCGCGTGGTTAGAAATGAAATTAAATGATTATCACCTGGTGTATTAGTAGCATTATCGCGTGGTTAGAAATTAAATTAAATGATTATCGCCTGGTGTATTAGTAGCATTATCGCATGTGAAATGAAATTAAATGATTATCGCCTGGTGTATTAGTAGCATTATCGCATTGTGTGAAATGAAATTAAATGATTATCGCCTGGTGTATTAGTAGCATTATCGCATGGTGTAGTGAAATTAAATGATTATCGCCTGGTGTATTAGTAGCATTATCGCCTGCTATGGAATGAAATTAAAATGATTATCACCTGGTGTATTAGTAGCATTATCGCGTGGTTAGAAATTAAATTAAATGATTATCGCCTGGTGTATTAGTAGCATTATCGCATGGTGTGAAATGAAATTAAATGATTATCACCTGGTGTATTAGTAGCATTATCGCCTGGTGTGAAATGAAATTAAATGATTATCGCCTGGTGTATTAGTAGCATTATCGCCTGCTATGAAATGAAATTAAATGATTATCACCTGGTGTATTAGTAGCATTATCGCCTGGTGTGAAATGAAATTAAATGATTATCGCCTGGTGTATTAGTAGCATTATTGCCAGAAATGAAATTAATGATTATCGCCTGGTGTATTAGTAGCATTATCGCCTGCTATGAAATGAAATTAAATGATTATCGTAATTGCGTATTAGTAGCATTATCGCGTGGTTAGAAATTAAATTAAATGATTATCTCTGTATTAGTAGCATTATCGCATGGTGTGAAATGAAATTAAATGATTATCACCTGGTGTATTAGTAGCATTACGCGTGGTTAGAAATGAAATTAAATGATTATCGCCTGGTGTATTAGTAGCATTATCGCATGGTGTGAAATGAAATTAAATGATTATCGCCTGGTGTATTAGTAGCATTATCGCCTGCTATGAAATGAAATTAAAATGATTACTTCCGGTGTATTAGTAGCATTATCGCGTGTTTAGAAATTAAATTAAATGATTATCGCCTGTGCTAGTAGCATATCGCATGGTGTGAAATGAAATTAAATGATTATCACCTGTGTATTAGTAGCATTATCGCGTGGTTAGAAATTAAATTAAATGATTATCGCCTGGTGTATTAGTAGCATTATCGCATGGTGTGAAATGAAATTAAATGATTATCACCTGCGTATTAGTAGCATTATCGCGTGGTTAGAAAATGAAATTAAATGATTATCGCCTGGTGTATTAGTAGCATTATCGCCTGCTATGAAATGAAATTAAATGATTATCGCTCTTTGGTTTATTAGTAGCATTATCGCCTGGTGTGAAATGAAATTAAATGGATTATCGCCTGGTGTATTAGTAGCATTATCGCGTGGTTAGAAATTAAATTAAATGATTATCGCCTGGTGTATTAGTAGCATTATCGCATGGTGTGAAATGAAATTAAAATGATTATCGCCTGGTGTATTAGTAGCATTATCGCGTGTTAGAAATGAAATTAAATGATTATCACCTGCGTAGTATTAGTAGCATTATCGCGTGGTTAGAAATTAAATTAAATGATTATCGCCTGGTGTATTAGTAGCATTATCGCATGGTGTGAAATGAAATTAAATGATTATCGCCTGGTGTATTAGTAGCATTATCGCATTGTGTGAAATGAAATTAAATGATTATCGCCTGGTGTATTAGTAGCATTATCGCATGGTGTGAAATGAAATTAAATGATTATCGCCTGGTGTATTAGTAGCATTATCGCTCGTTATGAAATGAAATTAAAATGATTATCACCTGGTGTATTAGTAGCATTATCGCGTGGTTAGAAATTAAATTAAATGATTATCGCCTGGTGTATTAGTAGCATTATCGCATGGTGAAATGAAATTAAATGATTATCACCAAGTATTAGTAGCATTATCGCCTGGTGTGAAATGAAATTAAATGATTATCGCTCGCGTATTAGTAGCATTATCGCTCGCTATGAAATGAACAAAATGATTATCACCTGGTGTATTAGTAGCATTATCGCCTGGTGTGAAATGAAATTAAATGATTATCGCCTGGTGTATTAGTAGCATTATCGCATGGTGTGAAATGAAATTAAATGATTATCGCTCGGTGTATTAGTAGCATTATCGCCTGCTATGAAATGAAATTAAATGATTATCACCTGGTGTATTAGTAGCATTATCGCGTGGTTAGAAATTAAATTAAATGATTATCTCCTGGTGTATTAGTAGCATTATCGCATGGTGTGAAATGAAATTAAATGATTATCACCTGGTGTATTAGTAGCATTATCGCGTGGTTAGAAATGAAATTAAATGATTATCGCCTGGTGTATTAGTAGCATTATCGCCTGGTGAAAATGAAATTAAATGATTATCACTAAAATAGTAGCATTATCGCCTGGTGAAATGAAATTAAATGATTATCGCCTGGTGTATTAGTAGCATTATCGCGTGGTTAGAAATTAAATTAAATGATTATCGCCTGGTGTATTAGTAGCATTATCGCCTGGTGTGAAATGAAATTAAATGATTATCGTGTCGGTGTATTAGTAGCATTATCGCATGGTGTGAAATGAAATTAAATGATTATCGCCTGGTGTATTAGTAGCATTATCGCATGGGTGTGAAATGAAATTAAATGATTATCGCCTGGTGTATTAGTAGCATTATCGCCTGGTGTGAAATGAAATTAAATGATTATCGCCTGGTGTATTAGTAGCATTATCGCCTGCTATGAAATGAAATTAAATGATTATCGCCTGGTGTATTAGTAGCATTATCTCCTGCTATGAAATGAAATTAAATGATTATCACTTGGTGTATTAGTAGCATTATCGCATGATGTGAAATGATTAAAGAGAAACACAATTACATACATTTAAATTAGAGAACGTATATTTGTGTGCGTGAAATTTGTGTCGACTTACGTGATAGATACATTTTCTTTTGTTTGTTTTTTTAATGACTTCACTCCAAGCAATGCAGTACTGCCACTGATGTGCAGAGGGCTACATGAGAGAGTTTTAAGCAGAAGTTTGAAGACAAAGACGAACTAGCTATAGGGGGTGAAAGAGAAGGGGCAAGCGAAGTATGTGAACACAAGTGTGAAGACAGTTGCGAAGGTAGAGTAAGAATGGAAAAGAACAAAATACCCGGCGTGATGTAGAAATGACTGGATAAATGTTGGGAATTGACACTGCATTTAAATTCCCGAAAGTTGTAGGAGTCAGGAAAGCGAGTAAAGGGAAAAAAAAGTCTGGTTGCCCGAGTAAAATTCTTGTGGAGGGGGCACAAGTGACCCAAGTTCGTCAGAGCAGAATCTATTTATAGAAGAGACAGAAGGAAGGCGCATGAGAAATTAGCTAGAGTCAAGCTGCCAGGTCGGGAATAATCACATTACAGATTCTCCTCTGGAGCCTGTTGAGAACACTGAAACGAACAGAAGGGACTACTAAAATAACGAGAGAAATATAAGATAGTGAAAATGAACGTGAGCTATTGAGTGAACTCTTTTTACTCTGTTCAACCAGATCTTGCAAAATTATAAAAAATAAAAAATAAAAATAAGTGAGCATACGACTTCCTATTTTTAAGCTTAAAAGGCGTCCGCTAGCGACAGTATTTTTTTTTTGTTTTTTTAGGAAAGTCATTATGAATAATCCACTTGCTTGCTGTTATATATTTCATACTGAAAAATGAAAATAACAAAACATTTCAAGTTAACCAATGCTGTCGCTACAACTACTACACCTTTCAATAACTTTGTTTAAATTTAAAAAAAAACATCTTGCCGCTTAACTAACCACGACAATCTTTGGTCGATAATAATGAGACTTACGCAAAACACAAGAATAAAATGAGGTCACACAGTGAGAATCAAAGGATGCGAAATGGTAATTGTTTTCGTGTTTTGTTTGAATAAAATTGCTTCGGTGTGAAAATCGATTTTATTGCATTAACTAATTGTGTCTTGTCAAGTGATTCTAAAACCGGAGACACTTGCCTCCCAGGGGTGATGAGTCTTTAAAATCTGACGGAGAGATTTTACGCGGTGTAATTTGCCATTAATTCAAATAGAAAATTGTAGTATTCATTAAAATAGGAATTTATTTATTTCATTTGATTGTTAAAAATTAACATAAACTCTTACGAAACATTAACTCTAATTTAGAATTGATATGTAAACAGTCAGAGAAAGTAAGCTGAATCAATCCAAAAAATCAGTTGGTAGAATTAGTAAACCAAAAACACTTCAAGTACATCATGGATGCGTAGATAAGTTATGACAGTTTCTTTGATTGATTGAGTTGTTTTCTTTAGGCTATCAATACTAGCAGGTTATTTAAAGTCAGAAAATATTTTTATATTATGATAATGTTTTTAAATATGTTTAAATAATGTATTAGTGATACAAAGGATGTGCATTGTGGCGCAGTGGATATCGGCTCGGAACGAGAAATCGGGGAGCCGATTTCGAATTCCAGATGAATCCATTGTATTCACTTACGCGCAAATACCCTTGGGAAAGGTATTAATCCGTCTCTTCTCTCCAGTTATGGGTTAAATAATAGGACAGATTGGGTTCTATAGCAATGGCAACCTACTGCGGGATAATCTTCTGCCCAGTCAGTCATGTCTCTTTCGAGACATGATCACCCAAGCGTGTATCACGTATGGAATTTAACTGACTGATGAGTGATACACGTCTTACTAATTAATCCATAGTTGAAGGGAACATATGTGGATTCCCTTATTTGCAAAGGGTTTTTGCACGTAAGTGAATATACAGAACAAAACATAAATTGGGACTTGGTTCAATTAAAAATTACTGACCATTATCTATTAAACTATCCTGAAATTTAATCTTTCAGCCCCTTGCGTTCCCAAGCGGTCACGCATCTAGGTACTGATTAGATTCCCCATTCAGTCAGTAAGTTAAGGGTCATACATGATACACGGTTTGGGCGATCATGTCTCAAAAGAAACATGACTGACTAGGCAGAAGATTATCCCGCGGTAGGTTACCATTGCTTTCTGCGGTAGACTGACATGGCTATAGAACCAAATCTGTCCTATTATTTAAATCATAACTGTAGGGAGGAGTCGCATTATTACCTTTCCCAAGGGTATTTTTACGGAAGTGAATGTAAAGAATTCAAGTGGAATTCAAACTCGGCTCCTCGATTTGTCGTTCTTAGTCGATATCCACTGCACCACCATGCACATGCTGATACTCTATTCCCCCCATTGGAGCGAGTTGTAACACAAGATCAGTTAATAACGTGGAGAAGCTGACAGCGTAGGCTCAAGCCATTAGTCAAAGATTAGTCTGCCCCCGTTTAAGCGATAACTAGGTACAAATCTGGTCTTTTCCGATCAAAAGCTAGTCTTAGCTGGTCATTTCTTCCACACCGGCGGGCAGGCAGTGAGTATCTTTGAACGTATACTACATTGAGATTTACCCGACTCCCCCACTGGAACGACTTGTGACACAAAGTCAGTGTTTAACGTGCGAAACCTGAGCGCGTAGGCTCAGGCCATTGGTCAAGTATTACCCAGCCCCCGCTTACGCGGTAACTGCGTAAAAAACTGGTCTTACGTGACCATGCTTGTCAAAGCTGGTTATTACTTGTCAAAGCTGGTTAAAAGCTAGTCTTATTTGACCATTGCTTCCCTGTCGGCGATCAGGTAGTAAGCATCTAAGAACAGATACTACACGTTTGATTTACCATACTCCCGCACTGGACACAAGGTCAGTTTTTAACGAGGGAAACCAGAATGCGTAACCTCAAGGCAATTAGTCAAACATTACCCAGCCCCGCTTACGCGGTAACTAGGTACAAAGCTGGTCAAAGCTAGTCTTAGCTGATGATTGATTCAATCCTGCCCGCGGAGTGAACATTTGAGAACAGATACTACACTTTGACTCCCCATTACTTAACTTTAATAATGATCGTGTGACTTCATCGCTATATGACTGTAATTGCCCAGATAAATTTTCGTATAAGATATAAGGACAATGAAAATAGAATACGCTAGAGAGGCGCAGTATTAGATACACACAATCTGATAGGTGCCTACATCAAAGAAACCAGTGCTGACAAACTAATCATTCGTCCACGCAAACGTTACGAACAGAAAGAAGAGAAGAAACACCTGCAACGGCCATAAAACTTTTCACATCTCTCAGCAAACCATAAAGGAGAAGTAACACTAAGTTAAGTAGACTGATTCATCATTTTACTACCAATTACTACTATCTCCGTTTGACTCTCTCTCTCTCACTCTCTCTCTCTCTCTCTCTCTCTCTCTCTCTCTGCCCTCGGGAATTCTCATTCACACTGCATTTCAACACAATTTGAAACACTTTCCCTTTTCCACCTACTTAACGGCTGATACATGAAAAAGGAAAGAAACATTGTGCTACTATTCTCTGTAATTACAGACTGAAAACCAACACTTTCATACTCAACCAACTTTCGTTCAAATACAACAAACACTTTTATATTCAACCAACATTCATGCAAATATAAAAGAAACTTTGTCATAAAAAAAAAAGGTACACAGAATTTTACAAATTGTTTATATTGTATATATATTGTCAAATACAACATTTTCATATTTTTATACAACATTTCTTATTGCGTTGTTTTTTCTAGAAATTTGGTTTGTATTTTTGTGGGCCGGATAGCCCGAAATAAAACCGCCTTTTTACTCCGGATTGTTCGGGAACCCCACAACTAATCACTAACTCTTAACGGTTAGACAACAACCACCAGTACTCATCTATTATGAGTAGCCCTTGGACCTTGTATAGAGTGTGACGATAAATTGCATCCGCCTACAAGGCCTCTGATCGGGAAGTTTTTAAGGACTTTTTAACTACTGTTGTTTCAATATTCAGCCTGACTCGTGGTGTTATCACCTGTTTAGGTCACAAAGATTAATATTACATTTTGATAATAAAATATGCAACAATATATCTTATAGCAAAATGGCGTTCAATGCAACACTGTAAAAATATGAAAATACATTTTTATAGTAAAATTATGAACTATACATACTTTGACTATATCTATGAAAAAATGCCATTTATCTAAAAGAAAAAAAAAAGAAATACCTTTACTCTTAAGTATAAAGTTATGTACAAAACTTGCAGTATAGCCCGGCGTTGCTCGGATGTAATGAAACTTTAAAACTAATCTATGGTCCTGGAGCTCAGACTCTTTGGACGTTGGCACGAAAGAGTAAAAACCAATATTTGTTTCCAGTTAAAGCGAAACCGTAGACTGAAAGAAAAATGAATGGATATAAGTCAAATTTTGAAGTTTGGTGAGAATACAGACATACAGGCAAATATACAGATATACACACAAACATCTTGCATTTTATAAATATATATTATCCATTTTCTGCATTATTGTAAGAACTGCAACTTTAAACCTTCTGAATATTGTTTCCTATGTCTTTGTCTATGAGTGTATCAAATTTGATTAAAATCGGACCACTCCTTCTATAACCGATTTTTCAATTATCGATTTTCGATATTTATCTAGAGTACCTCGACACAAAACCTAGCTATGAACACTCGCAGACGCTTATAGTACAACTGTGTAAATTTTCAAGAAAATCGGTTCAGCCGTTTCGGTGTCTATAGGTAACGGACACACCTACACACAAACACACATACATACACACAGACAAAGTTCCATTTATGAATAAGTTTAGATATCGATGGTTGAAAGCATAAAATTACGTACAAAATACTTATGTTTTATTATGAAATAACCCATAGAGGCGCTCAACAAAAACAATCAACCAAACAACCTGGGAATGAGGATAAAGTACATCCGGTACAAAGGCTTTTGATCGGGAGATTGAATGTTTAGAGGAGAGTGAAATCACCTCTTAAGCGCTGTTGTACACAGGTCGACCATGATCTAGAGTGAAAGCGCCATTTAGGGTCCCTGTTTTGGACAAATAATGAACTTCCAAAAAAATCAAAACTACATGACAGTATAAAAATGCAAGCAATGCATATTTATTGTAAAATTACAAACAATATAATTTTAAAGCAAAATTCAAAATTATCAGTGAAATTAAACTGGACATAATAGTGATAGGTTCCAATGCCGTTCTAATGATAATTGTGTATAATCACATTTTTTTTTAAATGTCAGTCGGTTAAGTGTCATACGTGATACACGCTTGGCTCAAATGTGACATGACTGCCTGAGCAGAAGATTTTCACGCATTAGGTTGCCATTATTTTCTGCATTAGACTGGTTGCCAACAAAGGCTATCGAACCTAATCTGTTCTGATATTCATTTATTTTATCCAAATATATATGAGCATAAATGTCTAAGTATGTCAATTAAATGCCATCCCTGATACACGATTGGGTGATCATGTCTTGGAAGAGACATGGTTGACTGGGCAGAAGATATTCCTGCAGTACCCCAATATTAT